>JAJJWW010009036.1:0-36565 GCA_023531295.1 Papaver armeniacum
AGCGTCGCAAATATGTAAGTGTTAGACTTCCGCGACACTCCTAAATCTCGCCAAGTCTTCACACTTTTCTCATGTTCTGGCTGTCGTCATCTGATGCGTCATTTAAATTATTTCCTTGCGACACCTTCGCAAAGTAGTTGTTTATTACTCTCGCGAAGTATTGCTGTCGCGATATTCTGGTCCTACATTATATTTTGTTATATAATTGAAATATCACAGATTGTGCGTTGAATCGATCAATTGGGAAATCCAACCTTTGGTTGCTGATTGAAATTGATTGAGCCTTGAATATTGGTCTTTGGTACCATTCAAGTTACTACTCTTATATTCAATCGGGCTCGCAAATTTCTATTTGTTGATTGCAGATTGAATTGAGAGATAGAGATATAAACTCTTTGATATACTTTTCTAAAGATTGAGTCTGACTGTCTAGTTGATTCTCTTTAAAGTATATTGGAGTAAGTCCTCTCATATTGCCAAACGAATTGTTGGGTGTGGTTGTTGTACCCCCGCATTTTCATATTCCATACTTGTTAAAAAGTTAACTCTATTATACGTCGGTATGAAAGTATTGATAAAAGATAGAATGAACTTTTGACTACAAAAGTTAAGCCTATTATGTCATTATGCAAATATTGATGAAAGATAGCATGAACTTTTGTTTACAAAGATTAAGTCTATTATATGTCATTGTGCAAATAGTGATGAAAAATAGAATGAATCTTTGATTATTCCGTAGTATTGGTCTTTCCCTGATCCAAATATTTGTGTAAGTACTGTGTTGCTCCATAATTTCTCTTATGTTGAGCATGACCAATTGAATTGATCATTTTCCTTGTGGTTAATTCAATTGAGATTTTTGGATACAAATTCATGTTTCATGTGATTTGTTAATGTCCAAAGAAATCCTTCTTTTCTTGTAAAAGTAAGGTCGCTCTTGTTGTTCTTTCAGGAATGACATTTTATGGGGGAGAGTTCTTAATTGAACTTGTGCTTAATTGCCAAATCTTCGTGGGGAGTGCGGCTGTGGAATATTGTAGGGGTTATCTTGTATCTTTATAAACTCCTTGATGAATGCATTTAGTTTCGGCTATATGATGGCATCTAAACAAGTTGATATGTTGTTCTCTTTTGGTCATGAAGTATCTCTATGAAAATTTCATGAGGATCCTAATAGTTTTCGTACCTTTGCCAATTCATATTGAAAAAATAGGGAGAATTAATGTGTACTTCACACTACAAATACATATGGTTTACGGATCATTATGTAAGGGGGGATTGGTTTTCGTTGTGAGATGAAGTATTGACTAAGGGGGAGTGATACATATCACCATAGTATTGTTGTCAAAGTTGTGATACAAATGGACTTTGATGTTGTGTAATAATACTATGACACTGTATAACAATGATTGAGAGCAACTATTGTCTCATTGTTATAGCTACGGATCTTCAACACTTATGATGCTAAGTTGAACACATTTAGAATCATTAGAGTACTTGGAAGTGACGAAGATTTCGAGTAATGCTAAAGAACCAAGGAGATCAAGCATTTGGATGAGAAGCTACAAAGTTTATTTATTTTGAAATCCATATGTATTGATAGTTTTGTCACAAAAATTGACAAAAGGGGGAGATTGTTAGAGCACTGCTCGGTCGAACTCGCAAGCGTTGCTATCTCAAGCTTGTTTGTCAATGTTAGTGATCAAAACTATAAGTCTTGATTTCTAGTCTACTTATAGATGTCTCAGACTAGGATAGATTGTGTAGTTGAGCATTAGACTTCACGACATTCATCATTTGAAGACGAAGAACTACTAAGGAGAGCTTGTGGAACTTCATCAACAAAAGGTATGTGGAGACTGAAACTCATCTATCACTTGGAAAGTCTATTTCTAATCTATCTCCTATATTGAGACATAAGTCGTAGTGTTATATAGTTTCTACTATGCATATTTGATATTTCGAGCTGAGTTTAACTCACTTACATATTTCTCGAAATATGTGTTGGTAAGCTTTCGCTTCAACCAAGTTCACCTTATATTCTTGACGAAAGTCAAAAGATGATCATGTGAAAATCGCCGAGTAACATCTTACATGGTTTGTGTGATACAATCATTTGGTGTATACTTGGAATGTCTCGTTATGATTATTTCAATAACTTGAAAATTGCTTTGATGCTCATTGATAGGGTGTAGAATACATCCTATTTATTATCTATTGTTTATGCTTTTTTTGTTATTTTTCTTGTAAATTATGTATTTTACGCTTGTTTTGAGTTTTGTAGCTACTTTGGAGTCGCACGGAGGAAAAGAAGAAGAAATTACTCTATTTGAGCAAAAAGGGCAAAATTGTCAATTCACGAGCGAACACTATCTGGAGCTCAGTCGAGGTTAAGGGGCTGCCATCGGGTTAGCCCTTATCAAAGGGACCAGACATCGAATAACCCCTAACCTTAAATCGAGAAGAGCTATCTCCTCCCAATCATTTTCATTCATCCCATTAACAGAAATTGAGAAAGAAAATGAAGACAGCGGTCGAGAGAAATTAAAAGATGATGAAAGAGTTCAGGGATTTGAGTTGCACTGAGAATGGGTTTGTGGTAATTGTCGAAATTTATCTGAAATTGATGAGAAGAATCGATAATGGTGGCAGCTGTTTGAAGTTCGGTGAAATGGGTTAGAAGATAAAGCCATGGAAGCTCAGGGAGATAGGTCTGTGATTAAATTAGGGTTGTATGGGCTGGAGGATTGATAGAAAAGGTTCGAATGGAAGAAGGAGATAGAAGCTGTGATGAAAGAAACTTAGGGTTGCTTATGTGAAACCAAGCTAAAGCGGATCGAAAAATTAGAGAAATCAAGACCTGGATTCGAGTATGTAATGAGAGCAGATTCTCGATTGGATAGATGGAGTGTTGGTAGTGATGAGTGCTTCAATGAACAACGAGATGAAGAAGAGATTCAGATTGAGAATCGGGAAATGGGTTTCTTGAGAGATGGAAGAGAAATTGATGATTAGGGTTCATATGAGATGGGTATCTGGGTGGTAATGATTGAGGGGTTTGTGGCTATGAAGTTGAAATTGAGATGGGTCTTTGGGTTATGATGAAATTGTGGAGGTGGTGGTCTTTGTGTTGACAAAGATGAGCGGATGAAGATGTACGATTTGAGATTTCGAGAGAAGAGAAGCTATGGTGACAAGAAGAAGATGAACTCGAGATAGGGATTGGAGTGTATGCGGTTGAGGTTGCAGTTTGCTATTGATGGCTCAGGTTGAGGACCAATTCGGGAAAGCCGGTGGTTGAGTGGTAAGAAATCGAGATGAATTCGGGCTCTGGTGGCTTGGTAAAGGTTGGCAAGATGGAGTGCGAGCTTGCTTTGGAGGTTGGCTGTGGTGTTGAACTCGGGGGATAAATGGGCTTTGAGTCGGGTCGGTGCAAGTTGAGTGTGGTATTGTGCAAGAAGATAATTGGTGTTGGCTGTGTTAAGTGCAGGTGGCCTTGAGTTGACAGGGGAGTGAGTTGAAGTTTAATGGAAATGAAACTCATTGCAGGTGGAGGTGCGAGGCATGAGGGAAGGCACTTGCAATGTTTGGTGGTAGTGATGTGCAAGAACTGGTTAAACTTAAGTTGCGGTGTCGAGTCATGAGCAAGGATTGGAAATGGGTTAAGCGTTTGTAAGATATGGCTGTGGTAAGCTAGTCTTGGTAAGGCCAGTGGCTATGACAAGTGGTTAGCGAGTAGCTTTGGTGCTTAGAATGGTGCTTGTGGATGAGGCAAGCGGTGTTCGAGGCAAGGCTATGGGACCGATCTTTGCGGTGGCTGGCGGGCGACAGGTGGAGGTTATGGAGCTAAATGACAATGAGGTCCGCCTCAAATGGGATTGTGTTGAAAGCGGCGACGGGGAATTGCGAGAGAGGTTGAAGTTGAGTGAAATTTCGGGTGGAACTAGGTGTTGGATGTATTGTTCTTTGCAAGAGGAATTGGTAGGGATGTATGAGGCTACGAGGAGTGATTTGAAATCTGTGACGGTGAAGGTATGGTTGAGAATGCGGGGCCATCATGGGTGGAGAAATTCTTTGAAGCACAATCATGGTGCACTAGCTTGTGCACCGGCCGAAAGGTGAGCCAAGTATGCCGAGTTAGCATCGACTCAGTCTAACTTGGCTACCCGACTTGTCTGAGTTGGAACTGACTCATGATCTGACCCGATTTGACTCACATCTGACTGGACCCGGTTTGACTCAGTGACTGACCCGAGTTGACTCGACCGTTTTGACCCGTTGACTGTTGACCGGATTGACTTTGCCGGTCACCTGAGCTACTTTCCGGCGACTATTCCGGTCGGATTCCGGCCATAATACCAGTTTTCCGGCGAGCCAAAATTCCAGAATTTTCTATGGATTTCTCTCATGGGTGTGAAGACTTGGGCTAGGAATTGGATGGAGAATTGGATTCAAATTTGGAAAGAGAAGATGGAAGAGTTGAGAAAGGCTTGGTTTTGGAAATTGAATTGCTAAAGGAAAAGGATTCTAATCCTTGGAAGATTTGGAGAATATTGAAGCCTATAAATAGAGAAGTTTTCTACATCTTTTAACACACCTCTCTACACACACAACACTTTTCTTTTCTTATTCTTTGTGTAAACTCTTTAACATGAGTAGCTAATTTTATTGATTGAGGATGAATTCCTAGTTCTTAATATATGATTTAAGTTTTTGTTTTCAATTCTATCTTGAAGTTTTTCACATGATTATCGTTTGTTTTTACTAATAGGAATGATCTTAAAGACATTCATGATTGATTGATAGATTGTTTGGGTGGCCAACTAAATTGATTTGTTAATTTGATCTAAAGCTGGTGAAAGTTAGGGGATAAGTAATCGTTTCTTGACTTTTTACATAAGTAGCAAACACGAGACCTTGCGGAGGGATTCCGTGGAGCAATTGTGTGTGAAAACAACGTTAGCAAGTAGACCTTGATCTAAGAGTCTAACTACTAATATCAACCTAATAAGTTCATAAATCTTAATGCGTTTATTTTAAATTACATCTTGAGTGATCTACTACTAGGTGGTTTGGTAAATAGAATCCGGTAGTCGAGAACTTCCGTATCCGGTGATACAAGGGATTTAGGGGTTTAGCACTGATCTACCGCTTTACCTACGGTTGGTGATAATTTGTGACTAATAACAAGTAGAAAAGAACATAACTTGATTCATTGTTTCGTAACGAAGAAGGATTCCTTGGTCTTGTCTCTCTTATTGCTTTCAACTTTCGATTTTAATTGCTTTGTTTATTTTCTTTTGCTTTTTACACCCCCCTTTTGTGACAATTTTTACAACTAGAATCTCTTGCTCCTCGTGGGAACGAACTTGACTTCCATTATATTACTTGTTAATTGAGTGGAAATATTAATTAATTTGATTGCACCTACGACACGCATCAAATTTTGGCGCCCCACGAGGAGCACGGATGATTTTAGTTGTTTTTATTTTTCTTTTTGCTTTATTCTTGCTTTGTTGGATTCTATTCCGTATCTAACTTGGTTTTTGAATCTTATTTCAGGTGCCGGTTTTCCATGTATGGTGGACAAGAGCAAGCATATTACAACAATCAATACGGTTTTCAACCTCAACATTATGGCAACTTCCAACCATCCTTAGGATACAATCAAAACCAATATTTTGGCTATGATCAAATTCCTACAAGAACCTTATGGATATTCTCATACATATCAACAACCTTATGACGGTATGTAAGTGGACAATCACAAGGATGGGAGGATAGTTTTGTTTATGATCGAGAAATTCTCTAGTTTTGCGAGATAAGATGTCCGCCTATGATTGGGGATCTTCAACAAAAGATGCAAGAATCACATCGAGAAATTCAAAGGAATTCGGAGAAATTATACGAACAAATTAACCAACCTTTAGAGACTTTTGATGACGCTAGTGTAGATTACTTGAGCCCTGATCTTAATAATGATCAATCACCTATTCAAAAGGAAGAGCTTGAGGAAGATGCATTTATTGCTTGGAAAAAAATTTCTTAGGGAAAGATGGGAGTCCGCGGGAAGTGTATGAACGTTGCAACAATGAGGAAGTTATTCCAACTCCGGATCATAATAACGATCCTTCGCCTATTCAAAAGGAGGAGATTGGGTGTGACTTACCTATTGTTATAAACGGTGTAACACCCTCACAAGAAGATCTTACAATCTATACCGATGAAAATCATTTTAGTGAATGGCCCGATTCCGATGATGAGAATGTTGAAGAGATGATGCTAGAGGATGAAACCACATTCATTGATTTTGTGGAAGACCCAATTGAACTTGCCAATGATTTTAATGATGCCAAGACTTTGGTTAAGGTAGAAAACGACGAAGAATGGTTGCAAGGTTTAATAGAGGACCACGATATACAAGAGGTAAGTAATTCACTTGAATTTTTTAAGGATGAAGAGGATTCTATAATACAAGAAATTGTGCAAGGTTTGTCTAACCCTTTGCATATTGATTCTTCTCCTTTACCTCTTATTGGTTTGAATGTATGTGCTTCGAAAGTATTTTTGGATGATTTTGTTTCTAAATATCCACCATTGGAAACACTTGATGCTAACACTATGCAGGTTTGCCAAGAGGAATACATGGAAGTTCCAAAATTCTATGTTCTTTATACACTTCCGAGTGTGGATGAGAATAAGTGTGGGGGAAATTTCCATCGAGCGATAATTTCACTATTATTTTCTTGTGCTAATATTTGTATGGAGTTATTGTTTGCAAAACAGGTATTATGGGTGGATCCTCAAATTTTCCGATTGTTGGTATATGGGGAATGAATCATGCAAGAGCTAAGTCGGGCCGTCGACTTTAAAACAAGCGCTTAATGGGAGGCAACCCATAGGTTTTGTATTTCTTTTGCTTTTGCTTTTTGTTATTTCTTTTTCTTGTTCCTTATCATGTTAAAATTTCCCACCTTGACTTTACTAGGAGGATTCAATTACATTGAGGACAATGTAAGGTTTAAGTGTGGGGGAGTGGTTAAGCATGTATTTAAAAAAAATTACAAAAAAAATTAAAAAATTTTGAAAAAAAAAAAAAAAGTTTTACCTAAAACTCCAACTTTTAAAGATTTTAGAGTCACTAGCATACTTCTAGGTATGTTTACATAGAGATTTTGACCGACATAATTGAACTTGGAAGTGTTAGGGAACTACATTCGGATTTCTTGCTTGTTTGAGTGTTAAATAATGGATTTAATCATGCCGGTGATGTGAATTTGGTGCAGGGAGAAATGCATTATTAGAGTTGCTGATCAATCATTAGTGGAGACTACCCGTATTCATATCATGTGAGGCACCGACCAGAAATTAAAGAGCTTTCTTTTGAGTGTGTGTCACCATACGTTAATTCCGGGTAGAATGGTGAGCTACCCAACCTCCCACCAATAGAAGCATGATGAGTGCCAAATATTGCATATTTATACATCTATTTATTGGCATTTTACTCATCTTTTGCGCATAGAAATCAGATATTATCCCCATTCGTGTTTTCTTTGTTTTCAAGAATAAATATTTGTTTTAATTAATTTTGTATTTTTAGGTACTAAATAAAGTAGGAGAATACGAGGAGCCAAAAGAGCGAAGAATTGGAGTCGAGCATCTATGGAGAGATATACCAAAGCTCCGCGCACAGTTGCAACCCAACAAGTAGCGACTCATCTACAAGAAATGGGCTTGAGCTAGACCCGGATCCGACCCCGTCCACTCCAAGCCGTCAAGATTTTGATCTTCTACATCCAACGATCGCTGCTTCCACGTGCATCGAAGATCGCCGCTCCCCGTGCTACACCGGATCACATCAAAACCGGCTACCCTCTCTCTGTAGTTCGGATCTCCATCGGCTTCATCCAACGCTCGGTGCGGGTTCTCATCAACCTTTTTTGAGCTCCTTCCACAAAGAAAGTCTCCAACCCTATACCCACTCGAGAAACCTAGTCTTCTCCATTTCACTTTCTCTTCCTTCTCTTTCTTCCTCCCTAGCTTTGCAACTCCACCTCCCCCGGCCATCTCCCGCCTTGACCGTGATTTCCTTCTCTTCTTCACCCATACCGCCACCAACTCCATCATCTCCCGACACTCCACCTTACCTCATCACTTTAGTCCTTTTTGTAGCTTCTCTCCTAGGAGCTAAAGAGAACTAGACAGAGAGATAGGTTAGGGTTTTTATTGATACATCAAGGGGAAGCTAGAGTAGCCGTGCGAGGAGAGCCAGATGGCTTGAGAAGAGGGAGCGGTTGGAGCGACATGGGTGAGAGAAGTTTCCATTTAATTTCGTTTTTAAATGAAATTAGGGTTTGCATTTTGAGGGTTTTGTGTATGTATAAATAGAGGAGTAGAGAGTGAAATTAGTTACGCCCGGACTAGCCGGTGCGAGTCAATTAGGGTTAACTTGTAGTTTTACTTTGATGTTTTAATCACTTGTGGCTAGGGTTGAGATGAAACCTAAAAATGTTTGTTGCTAAGAGTTGTTCATATTTTGTAATTGTTCTTGATTGTGCTTTAATGCTTAGGATACATTTAATCTAAACACTTTTGCATATTACTTTCACAATGTATGTCAATTTTCGTATGCATTGTAGTCGCTATTTCTATGTTAAATGTGTGCAATTCATGCTTCATTCAACAATATGGATTCTTAGACTAGTTGTGCCCGAGAAGAGTGACTAGTACTAGGGAAAAATACTTTAATTGTGATTAGAGTATCCATCTTAGGATAAGTTTAATCACCCGAGAAATGAAACAGATTTGTGATTAGTCAGACTATGACAAGACACTAATACTAGGAATTAGTTAAGTGCCTCGGTTGATATTAAGCTATCCATTGAAACCCTGGATGAATGGCAGACTTGCCATTACAAGGGACGAGAACACTATCAAAATTGAATCAACTTAGCTGAGGTTATATGGTGGATTCGACACCCTAGTGGTCTCTACTTTGTATCTTTTACCTTAGTTTAGTTCACATCATTACATCTCAGCCGTTTCGGCAAAACCATCTGCTGTCACTTGTCACACTAGAAATTCAGTTAGCAAGCCTTAGATCACTAGAGCACCACAAGTCCTTGTGGGATCGACCCGTACTTGTCGCGTCTCCAATAGACGCCGTGCACTTGCGGTATTACCGTAGGCTCAAATATAAACATCTTAAGAGGCCTACCAAGTTTTTGGCGCCGTTGCCGGGGACTTGGCGCGTGCCTTGCTGATATTGGCTTGTTTTACTGAGTTCCAATCCTCCATTGTACATACTCACTTTACAGTTTTGTTTTCAGCCCTGTATTACTATAATTTAGTTAAAGTTTATCTTTTTTCTTTACCTTGCATCCTTGCATCTGCATCTTAGCTGTAATTTTTTTTTCTTTTTGCATCTGTGTCTTGCATTTACCACCTTAGACCCATACTGTGAAAACCCCTCCCTGCGACAGTCCAAATTAATCTACCCCAGTCAGTCCAAAGCACAGCCATCTTGGCTGCATAGTTGAGCATAGTTTTTCATTATAGAGAACTAATCTCTTTGTTGAGCCAACAGTCTTGCCGTGCTTGAGCCTGCTCTTGTGCAAGCCAAAGGAAGGAAGGCAAGGGAAAATTCAAGACTTGAGGTTAGCCAAAACGTGCATTTGTGAATCTTGGCTTGTCTTGTGGTGTGTGTAAGGTGCAAGCTTGGCTTGTCACCGATAACCCCGACCCCGAACCTGTAATTTTTATTGCCCGCCCGAACCCCGCCGAGCTTTGTTGACACGAGCATTAACCTCCGTGCAACCTGACCCCGAAGCCGTGGGGCTTTGTTGCAACTTGGCTCGATTAATCTTAGCACATAACCTTGCGCTTGAGCCGTGTGAGCTGCCAATCTTTATTGTGTCTTTTGTGACCTGTGTGCTCGTGTAAGACCCCGCTAAGCACAACCCCGAATGTGCTAGCCAGTGAAGTTAGTCCGCAAGCCCTCCGTAGCCGCAGCCGTAAGCACCTCTTGAATAGACCAAGGTTGAGACCAAGACCCGAGCATAAGCTGTGTGAACCCCGTGAGCCTTGTGGAGCCCTTTGCCACCTTGCTAGCCCCCGAAGCCGCAAGTGTGAGTTCGAGATATCCAAGGCGGTGTGATTTAAAACCTAGTTGTCATTTGCCCAGAGCTTTGTGTGAGACCTTGTAAACTTACTATCATTTGAGCTACACAACCGCCCGCCACCTGTCTTTGTCATTTGTTAGCTATGAGTCCCGCCTTCCTTGTGTTGTGCTTTGCAAGAGTTGTGGTGCACCTAATTTGGGCTGTGTGTAACCCGCCTTACACCACCTTATGCTTGTGTGAAACTGCCAACCTAAGCCGCGAACCGAGCATATAGCACTGGCCGTTATTAAACCAGCCAAACACCGGGCTGTGCGCTTGTTAAGCCCACATCCTCTCGAGAAATTTCTTGGCCGTGCACTCGTACTTTAGCCCACAAAACTGGGCTGTACACCTGCAACCTTCAGCCCACATCAGCCATACTGTTGGGCTGTTTACACAAACCTGGGTTTTACAACACAGCTAGCCCACCTGCCTGAAGCCCAATCTGGGCTTTGCAAACAACTGAGCCCACAACATCACTAGGCTGCCCACATAACCAACCTTCATAGCTGGGCTTATTACACACACTGAGCCCATATCCTCTGGGCTACATTTTTTTCAACACAACTGGGCTGTGCAGATTCAAAAATTTTGGGCTTCAAACAGCAAATCCCAAACAAACCAAAACTCAAATTGAGCCCACAGCAACCTGGGCTTCCCACATAAACCAAACTTTCCCAACAAACCAAATGAAACCCAACAAACCAAAAACCCAATAAACCAAACTAAACTTTGAGTTCAATTTGAGTACTAAATCATGTCAGGATTTTGGTCTGCATCTGGGGATGGAAACAAATCCATTAGAGAGCGTGCTTACGGGCACGCTTCACAGGATGAACCCCCCACATACCATAGTGATTTTAGGGAATTTTATGAGCCTTCTCCGGGCCCTGACTTCACATGCCCTAATCACTATGAGTACATGCATCATCCACCACAGGTTGAGAATGAACACTCTCCTCATACCCAGTCATCACTTCTCGATCAATTAGAAGCTCGACTATCTGGCTTAGAAAGGCAATCACATGAGCGATCTGTCGAATCTAGTTTTTCTAGGCAATATGAAATGCATGCTTGCACCTTATGTGGTGGCTTAGACCACCTCGCTGAATACTTGTTATATCTTGCATGATTTTAGACAGGTCTAGGGAAAACCATGATAATCCAATGTACGAAGTGTCTAGAAGTGACTATTGGGACCATAATCAACCCGCACACATGCATCATTCACCACAGTGGGGAGATGAACAATTTTATACTCCCCCAACTCCTAGTTTGCAATCAATAATGGAAACACTCATGGAGCAAAATGCTAGGCTTGAAATGAATGCAATGCATGACCATCCATATAGCAACATGTCCGAATTTCCCTTCTCTAGTGAACCTCATGCTCAACTATACAATGAATATCCATATGAGGAATGCATACCCACTAGTGAAGACTCTCCTTCAATGGAACAACTCAAGATGATTCTTCAAAGGAACCCGATTGAGTTACAAAATGATAGGATTGAAAATAGTGTTTCTAGTTTTACTCATGCAACTAACATTGAATATGAACCTAATCTAGAGGTAGATGAGTACACTAAAAATACTACAATTTTGAATGGAGAGATGGATTTTTTTATGATGATGATGATGATGATGAATATGAAGAGCATGTGTATTTTGAAAATGTAATAGAATCTTTAGGTTCAGAGACATTAAGTGTCTCTCCTGTGAACCCTATGAATGATGCTTCTTCTGATATTCATGCATGTGATATTGATGTGGAACCTGTGCAATTATCCTGTGAAAATGACCATGATTTACCCACTCGACCTTAGGAAAGAGTGTGACGGTGCAAATGATTTTATACATGAACACAACTTAGATGTACCCGACCTCTCTCCTGAGTCACAAATTGAAACTCCTCCACCAAACCTAGGTGTAGTGTGTCACAAAATTGCAAAACCAACTTTTCTAAAAATGCCTAACTTAGGCCTAGAACTTTGTGCTTCCCAAGTCCTCTTGGACTATTTTGCATCAAAGTATAACACTTTTAAAGAGCCAAAGTTGGAATGTGTATGTCTGCCTGTTATTAGTAAAACTCATTTTGAGTTAGACCTTTTGCATGATGTACCGTTAAAATTGCAAGATTTTGTGCTCCCAAACACACCCGTTCACAAGTTTAGGTTTGGGGGAAACTCCTTCACATCTGCAGTCTTACTTGCACTCTCTTGTTATATCTGTGTAAGTCTGTTGATGTTTGTATATATTTTCTATTGGGTTGATCCTCAACTCTTTAGATTGTTAGTTTATGGTGAATTTTTGTATATAATCCAGTAGGACTTGTTAAATTTTCTTTTCTTGATTCGGTTGAGTCTTCTTGCACATATATTATGCTAATCCGATATGATCTCCGTTGAGAATATTGGATTCTAGCCTTTGACGAATGAAGCTCAACCTTGCTCCCGCCGACATCCTAATCTCTTCCCGTTTTATCTTATCGGCATAGTTCTCTCGGTATGTGACTGTTTAAATTTTTCCTATCTGTTGACACATTGAGGACAATGTTTGATTTAGGTTTGGGGGTGCATTTGCATTTAGAGTTTTTAGTCTTTTTAATCTTTTATTTTCATTTAAAAAAAAAAAAAAAAAAAAAAAAAAAATATTCAAAAACTTTTTGCAAATAAAAACCTCCAACTTTTAGAGATTTTAGAGTCACTAGCATGCTTCTAGCTATGTTTATATAGAGAATCTGACCGAAATAATGTAACTTGGAAGTGCGGAGAACGCAATCGGGTTTCTTAGTTGATTAGAGCGTTAAAGTTGGATTTAACCATACCGGAGGGCGAATTAGGTGTTGTTTAGATATTCGGTAGTAGAATTGTGATCACCCATAGTGGAGACTACCCATTTTACATCAAGTGAGGCACCAACCTTCATTTTTTGCAACATTCTAGAAAAGTCGTTAGAGTGTGTGTCACCTTACGTAAATTAGGGTAGGAATGGTGAGCTACCCAACTTCGCACCATTTTCAGCACTACTTTTGATCTCTTGAGTGCTAGTTTTTGTCAATCATGAGGGTGACGTCTAAAGATGAAAACTCCTTCTAAATACCGATTTGTAGTTAGCATCATTCTCTCTCTCAATCGCCAAGACCCATAGAAACACATCATTCAAAGAATGTGAATCGAATATTGAAAGAAAAATTGATATAGTCCAAGGTTTATGTGCAACAAAGAAAAGAAAATAGGATGAGAATTAATGAAGTTTGTGAAAAATTGAGTTTATCGTATTTTTATTGTAACAAAAAAAAAAAAAAAAAAAAAAAAAAAAAAAAAAATTAAAATTAAAAAAAAAAAAAAAAAAAAATTGTAGTTTATTTTCTGTGTCTAGTTACCACAAAAAAAAAAAAAAAAAAAAAAAAAAAAAAAATCAAGTTTTTGTGAAGTTCGTAAGTTCGTCATCAATAGTTGAAGACCAGAAGACCGAAGATTGAAGACATTTCTATGGTTCTTATGAGAGATTGATGTTAATTGCCGATCGGGTGAGAAGTGAGTGAGTACTCCCACCCTTGCTAATGGTTGATTTCCTTCTTAGAGATCATTAGAAAAAGATTCTTTTGTCCACACTTTTGTGGAGTCTCCATTTTATTTGGAAGGTTATCCTTCTTACCTACAACGTGTGCAGGATTTCTCTCTTTATTCCGCCGCACACATGAGAGACTAAAAAGCGATCTTTTTGAGTGCAATTATCATAAAACCTTAATGGTGAGGCAGAAGTTGAGACTTATGATCACAATCGAATCCGAATTCTTTTCATATGGTATGGTTACTTCTCGCTCAAAGACTTAAGGATGAGAATGCGTTCTTCGATAGTTCTAACGTCTGTTACTAGCATGCGAGAAACTCTATGTCCTCATAGCTTCTTGGAGGCTTGAGACTCTTTTACACTACGAAGTTGGAGAAGGTTTTGTGGGTACACCTCTTGTAAACCCTCACGAGACTACAACTCGTCCACTAGGGACACCTAGGGGTTTAAAGGCTTAGTGCATATGCTAAATGCATTCGAGAGACCTGCGACGGGGGTATAGTTAGGATTTCTTCATTTTGTTTCACTTGAGGACAAGTAAAATTCAGGTTTGGAGGTATTTGATGAGTGCCAAATATTGCATATTTATACATCTATTTATTGGCATTTTACTCATCTTTTGCGCATAGAAATCGAGATATTATCCCAGCATTCTCGTGTTTTCTTTGTTTTCAAGAATAAATATTTGTTTTAATTAATTTTGTATTTTTAGGTACTAAATAAAGTCCGGAGAATCTGAGGAGCCAAAAGAGCGAAGAATTGAGTCGAGCATCTATGGAGCAGATAGCCAAAGCCGCGCGCAATGGCTTGCAACCCAACAAGTAGCAACTCATCTCAAGACATGGGCTTGAGCTAGACTGACCCGCGACCCGGATCCGAGCCGCCCACTCCAAGCCGGCCAAGATTTTGATCTTCTACATCCAACGGTCGGCCGCTTCCACGTGCATCGAAGATCGCTGCTCCCGTGCTACACCGGATCACATCAAAACCGGCTACCTCTCTCACTGTTCAGATCTCCATCAGCTTCATCCAACGCTCGGTGCAGCGTTCTCATCAACCTTTGCTGAGCCTGCTTCACAGAAAAGTCTCCAAACCTATACCCACTCGAGAAACCCTAGTCTTCTCCATTTCACTTTCTCTTCCTTCTCTTTCTTCCTCCCTAGCTCTGCAACTCCACCCTCCCCCCCGACCATCTCCTGCCACAGCTGCTTTCCTTCTCTTCTTCACCCATACCGCCACCAACTCCATCATCTCCCCGACACTCCACCTTACCTCATCACTTTCTAGTCCTTTTGTAGCTTCTCTCCTAGGAGCTAAGAGAGAACTAGACGAGAGATAGGTTAGGGTTTTTATTGATACATCAAGGGGAAGCTAGAGTAGCGGGATGCAGAGCCGATTGTGAAGAGGGAGATTGGAGCGACATGGGTGAGAGAAGTTTCCATTTAATTTCTGTTTTTAAATGAAATTAGGTTTGCTTTTTGAGGGTCAGTGTATGTATAAATAGAGGAGTAGAGAGTGAAATTAGTTACGCCCTGGACTAGCCAATGCGGTAATTAGGGTTAACTTGTAGTTTTACTTTGATGTTTTAATCACTGTGGCTAGGGTTGAGATGAAACCTAAAAATCTGTTGCTAAGAGTTGTTCATATTTTGTAATTGTTCTTGATTGTGCTTTAATGCTTAGGATACATTTAATCTAAACACTTTTGCATATTACTTTCACAATGTATGTCAATTTTCTCGTATGCATTGTAGTCGGGCTATTTCTATGTTAAATGTGTGCAATTCATGCTTCATTGAACAATATGGATTCTTAGACTAGTTGTGCCCCGAGAAGACACTAGTACTAGGGAAAAATACTTTAATTGTGATTAGAGTATCCATCTTAGGATAAGTTTAATCACCCGAGAAATGAAACAGATTTGTGATTAGTTTGTACTATGACAAGACAACTAATACTAGGAATTAGTTAAGTGCCTCGGTTGATATTAAGCTATCCATTGAAACCCTGGATGAATGGCAGACTTGCCATTACAAGGGACGAACACTATCAAAATTGAATCAACTTAGCCGAGGTTATATGGTGGATTCGACACCCTAGTGGTCTCTACTTTGTATCTTTTACCTTAGTTTAGTTCACATCATTACATCTCAGCCGTTTCGGCAAAACCATCTGCTGTCACTTGTCACACTAGAAATTCAGTTAGCAAGCCTTAGATCACTAGAGCACCACAAGTCCTTGTGGGATCGACCCGTACTTGCCGCGTCTCCAATAGACGCCGTGCACTTGCGGTATTACCGTAGGCTCAAATATAAACATCTTAAGAGCCTACCAAAGCACTACTCTTTGATCTCTTGAGTGCTAATTTTGTCAATCATGAGGGTGACGTCCATGGATGAAAGCTTCCTTCTTGTAGTTTGATTTGCAGTTAGCACCATTCTCTCTCGCGACAACAACGGGTCCATAGAAACACAATCATCATCAACAAGGAGCGACATCAAAATCTACAAGGAAAGTTGGAAAAAGTTTAAGGTTTATAAGCAACAGAATGAGAAAAAGAGCAAATTTCAAATTTAAGTAAAGCAACATATAATGAGCGGATTTCACATATATGTTGAAGACTTACAATACAATGAGGTAATTTTATATCCAAGTATGAAGACTTATTCATGAAAGCGAAGAAAATTAAAAGGTGGATTTTTGAAGTTTATGATTTCAAGACAATACAAGTTGTGAAGAATCAAGCGGTAAAATACTTCTCCCACGGCCATGGTTCATTTTTTGTATTTTATTTCTCTTGTTTCAATTCAAAAAAAAAAAAAAAAAAAAAAAAAAAAAAAAACAAGAGAAATATTTGTTCTTATTTTTATTTAATGAGCCGTGGGGAAGGAAAATCTATAAGGAAGTTTCAAGCGACAAGGATTTAAGGTAAAAGAGTTACAAATTGTTAAGGATTTATGAAATTCAAGAGTTTATCATCAATAGTTGAAACCTAAGACGAAGGAGATCAAGACGAGGAGCGGAAGACGTTTCTATTGGATGCCGTGAGAGTGGTGTTATCATAATTGGCGATCGGATGTGAAGGTGAGTAAGTAATCTCATCCTCGATAATAATGGTTGATTTCCTTTCGTAGAGATCGTTAGAAAAATGGTTTTTTTTCAAAATATTAAAAGATGTGGGTTTTTAAAAAAATATTTCGGAAGATTGTCCTTCCCACCATTCAACGTGTTGCGGGATTTCTCTTCATTCCTACCCGCACACATGTGAGAACCATAAAAAAATTTGTCTTTTTGAGTGCGATTATCATAAAATCCTTTTTGGTGAGGCGTAAGTCGAGGCGAAATGCTTATTGATCGTTTCTCAAACACGCGTTCTCTCATTATGGGATGGTTATTTCTCACTCAACATTTAAGAATGAGAATATGTTCTTTAGTATTTCTAACTTCTTATTACTAGCATGCAGAAACTCTATGTCCTCATAACTCTTTGGATGCTTGTGACGCTTGAACGCTTTGAAGTTGTGAGTTTTTAGTTTGATTTGCTCGAGGACTAGCAAAGTCTAAGTGTGGGGGAATTTGATAGGGTGTAGAATACATCCTATTTATTATCTATTGTTTATGCTTTCTTTGTTATTTTTCTTGTAAATTATGTATTTTACGCTTGTTTTGAGTTTTGTAGCTACTTTGGAGTCGCACGGAGGAAAAGAAGAAGAAATTACTCTATTTTGAGCAAAAAGGGCAACATTGTCAATTCACGAGCGAACACTATCCGGAGCTCGGTCGAGGTTAAGGGGCCATCGAGTTAGCCCTTATCAAAGGGACAGGACACTCAATAACCCCCCAACCCTAAATCGAGAAGAGCTATCTCCTCCCAATCATTTTCATTCATCCCATTAACGTAAATTGAGAAAAGAAAATGAAGACAACGGTCGAGAGAAATTAAAAGATGATGAAAGAGTTCGTGGATTTGAGTTGCGAGAATGAGTTTGTGGTAATTGTCGAAATTTATCTCGAAATTGATGAGAAGAATCGATAATGGTGGCAAATGTTTGAAGTTCGGTGAAATGGGTTAGAAGATAAAGCCATGGAAGCTCGGGAGATAGGTCTGTGATTAAATTAGGGTTGTATGGAATCTGGAGGATAGATAGAAAAGGTTCGAATGCGGGAAGAAGGAGATAGAGTCTCGATGAAAGAAACTTAGGGTTGCTTATGTGAAACCAAGCTAAAGCAGATCGAAAATTAGAGAAATCAAGACCGGATTCGAGTATGTAATGAGCAGATTCTCGTTGGATAGATGGAGTGTTGGTAGTGATGAGTGCTTCAATGAACAATGATGAAGAAGAGATTCAGATTGAGAATCGGAAATGGGTTTCTTTGAGAGATGGAAGAGAAATTGATGATTAGGGTTCATATGAGATGGGTATCTGGGTGGTAATGATTCGGGGGTTTGTGGCTATGAAGTTGAAATTGAGATGGGTCTTTGGGTTATGATGAAATTGTGGAGGTGGTGGTCTTTGTGTTGACAAAGATGAGCGGATGAAGATGTCTCGATTTGAGATTTCAGAGAAGAGAAGCTATGGTGACAAGAAGAAGATGAACTCGAGATAGGGATTGGAGTGTATGCAGTTGAGGTTGCAAACTGCTATTGATGGCTCGAGTTGAGGACCAATTCAGTGGAAGTACTTTTGGTGGTTGAGTGGTAAGAAATCGATGAATTCGGGCTCCGTGGCTTGGTAAGTCGGGCAAGATGGAGTGCGGAGCTTGCTTTGGAGGTTGGCCTGTGGTGTTGAACCTGGGGATAAATGGGCTTTGAGTCGTCGGGTGCAAGTTGAGTGTGGTATTGTGCAAGAAGATAATTGGTGTTGTTTGTGTTAAGTGCAGTGGCCTTGAGTTGACAGGGGAGTGAGTTGAAGTTTAATGGAAATGAAACGTTGCAGGTGGAGGTGCAGGCATGAGGGAAGGCACTGCAATGCTTTGGGTGGTAGTGTGATGTGCAAGAACCGGTTAAGCTTAAGTTGCGTGTCCGAGTCATGAGCAAGGATTGGAAATGGGTTAGCGTTTGTAAGATATGTTTGTGGTAAGCTAGTACGGTAAGGCAAGTGGCTATGTGCAAAGGGTTAGCGAGGGTAGCTTTGGTGCTTAGAATGGTGCTTGTGGATGAGGCAAGCCGGGTGTTCAGCAAGGCTATGGGGATCGATGCACAGTGGCTAGGCAGCACGGAGGTGGAGGTTATGGAGCTAAATGACAATGAGGTCTGCCTCAAATGGGATTGTGTTGAAGCAGCAGCAGGGAATTGCAGAGAGGTTGAAGTTGAGCTGAAATTTCAGGTGGAACTAGGTGTTGGATGTATTGTTGCTGCAAGAGGAATTGGCTGGGATGTATGAGGCTACGAGGAGTGATTTGAAATCTGTGACAGTGAAGGTATGGTTGAGAATGCGGGGCCATCATGGCTGGAGAAATTGTCAAAAGCACAATCATGGTGCACTAGCACAGTGCACCGGCCAAGAAGGTGAGCCAAGTATGCCGAGTTAGCATCCGACTCGGAGTCTAACTTGGCTACCTGACTTGTCTGAGTTGGAACTGACTCATGATCTGACCCGATTTGACTCACATCTGACTGGACCCGGTTTGACTCAGTGACTGACCCGAGTTGACTCGACCGTTTTGACCCGTTGACCGTTGACCGGATTGAGTTTGCCGGTCACCTGAGCTACTTTCCGACGACTATTCCGGTCGGATTCCGGCCATAATACCAGTTTTCCGGCGAGCCAAAATTCCAGAATTTTCTATGGATTTCTCTCATGGGTGTGAAGACTTGGGCTAGGAATTGGATGGAGAATTGGATTCAAATTTGGAAAGAGAAGATGGAAGAGTTGAGAAAGGCTTGGTTTTGGAAATTGAATTGCTAAAGGATAAGGATTCTAATCCTTGGAAGATTTGGAGAATATTGAAGCCTATAAATAGAGAAGTTTTCTACATCTTTTAACACACCTCTCTACACACACAACACTTTTCTTTTCTTATTCTTTGTGTAAACTCTTTAACATGAGTAGCTAATTTTATTGATTGAGGATGAATTCCTAGTTCTTAATATATGATTTAAGTTTTTGTTTTCAATTCTATCTTGAAGTTTTTCACATGATTATCGTTTGTTTTTACTAATAGGAATGATCTTAAAGACATTCATGATTGATTGATAGATTGTTTGGGTGGCCAACTAAATTGATTTGTTAATTTGATCTAAAGTTTGGTGAAAGTTAGGGCGATAAGTAATCGTTTCTTGACTTTTTACATAAGTAGCAAACACGAGACCTTGCGGAGGGATTCCGTGGAGCAATTGTGTGTGAAAACAACGTTAGAAAGTAGACCTTGATCTAAGAGTCTAACTACTAATATCAACCTAATAAGTTCATAAATCTTAATGCGTTTATTTTAAATTACATCTTGAGTGATCTACTACTAGGTGGTTTGGTAAATAGAATCCGGTAGTCGAGAACTTCCGTATCCGGTGATACAAGGGATTTAGGGTTTAGCATCGATCTAGCTGCTTTACCTACGGTTGGTGATAATTTGTGACTAATAACAAGTAGAAAAGAACATAACTTGATTCATTGTTTCGTAAACGAAGAAGGATTCCTTGGTCTTGTCTCTCTTATTGCTTTCAACTTTCGATTTTAATTGCTTTGTTTATTTTCTTTTGCTTTTTACACCCCCTTTTGTGACAATTTTTACAACTAGAATCTCTTGCTCCTCGTGGGAACGAACTTGACTTCCATTATATTACTTGTTAATTGAGTGGAAATATTAATTAATTTGATTGCACCTATGACACGCATCACTCATAGTGTGTGAAAACGGCTATTGTCATCCTCTAAGAAAGTTTCAATGATTGAAATAGAGTTTAAAACACTTAACCAACATTGGATTATAAATATGCTATGCACTCTTGCATATATGTGATCCATGTCCGGGAACCATAGTATGCATACACGTATGCGTACCTGTTGGTTTGAGAAGTCCGGGAACCTAAGTATACGTACCCGTATGCATACTGGCGTAAGGTTTAGGTCCGGAAAATTCTGCTGGGTTTGGAGGTGTGCGTATCCGTTCGCATACTGGCGAAAACCAAACTTGGTCCGGCTGCTTAAGTATGTGTACCCGTTTGCATACTTGAGTGGTTAAAGTTCTAAAATCGGTTGGGACATGAACTAATACATTTGTAGTTGCAGGAAATCCTACACTACACCCCTCACTAGAATATACACAATTAAGTCATTTTAGGATGAATGATTATGATTCCTATTGATTGAATACTTGAATCTTTACAATATGAAATAGAAATGAGTTATAGAATTACAATCACTCTAAAACTTTCTCTCTCCTAATGACTTGCTTAACAATTCAAAAAGAACTCTCCCTTCAACAGACTTACTCAACCCTTTATATAGGGTAGTACATAGTGGATGATGACTAAGTTGTCCTTTATTTTTCGGGAATGGCTTGCGAAATATCGCAAGCGTACAAATATACAATCTCGCGACACTATTAAACTTCGCCATATTTTCATATCTTCCTCGTGTTAAGCTGTCGTCATTCATTGCATCATTTATTTTACTTCCCTGCGACTCCCTCACAATGTCGTCATTTATTAATCTCGCGAAGTATTGATGTCGCGATATTCTGATCTTACATCTTGCCTCTTCTCATGTCTTCTCTGCGAAGGAGAGAATGTCATGAGAACCAACATTTTGAAATGCCCAAGCTGCTCATCTTTATCTATTTCACTCCCGTACTTTTACACGGAATTTATTACAGATGTTTCTTCTTCCACTCTTTTCTTGACACGTCTCTTTCAACCGTTTATTCTTGACCATTCATGTCCCATCTCGCATTAAATGCATTTGTTTTCTCGAGGATTCTTCTCTCTATATATAGTTTTCTCACCCTTCTCTTCTTCTCTTTTTATTTTCCCTCTGCAACTTTTCTTCAACTCTCTTCCTCCGCAATCTGCTCTTCTGCTGTTGTAAATCTTCCCTTCTTTCTTTCTCTTGATCTTCAATTCTCTAATCATTCCCATACTCTAAAAATGGCTTCACTTGGTCGTATATATAAACCCCTTTTTAATGAAGCTCAAAAGAATTTACAAGAGAAGGGCTTCATCCTATCAACCATTCCTGATCAAGAATCTTCACCTATACTTTCTGCAAAGTTGTTTTCTGATCATCAATGTGATGATCAAAAAATCATAATCTCGCTAGGTCAAATCCTCGCAGGCCTTCCCATTCCTCTCTACAATCCCGAGATGCCTTTATTCTATGAAATTCTTGCTCATGAGAAATTCTCGCGAGCTATTTATCAATTAAGCGGTGATTGCATCCGTCTAATGCTTGAATTCGCCAACCGTGGCGCTGGTAAGGGATCTTTATATCCTGATGATGTCAAAGATCCTAGATTCGCAAGTTTAAAAATAGTCGTTGAGAAGTATACCGTAGAAAACTTTTTTGAAAATTATGAAGTAATAAATATGAGAAATGATAAATCTCATTTGGGGTGCTCGATTGAAGAGAAAAGATAATATTCCCGAGTGATAAGCTGCTTATGCAAGATATTGACTGGCACTCGGGCAAAAATAATGTTCCTCGGTACTCCAAAGATGAGAAGTGGTGGGTTGTTCCTCTATTTTTGAGCGGACCTTATATTGCAGGTTCTCATATACTCCTGCGAATCTCGCAGACTATCGTCCTTGGGAATTTAAGTGGCCCGAGAAGGCAAAAGAGGTATATTTTCTATTTCAGGTTTGCTTTACGATATTTCCTTCCTCTTATATTTACTAGGCTTGCAAAATTTTCAGATTATCAAATTGAGAAAGAGTTATAAAAGACGTCCAAAGGCGAGTACTCTGGCGATACTCCGATCAATCACGGATAAAGTAAGAAATACTTTCTTTTGTTATTTTTAACAATATTGTTGCCTCTGTTTCTTATCTTCATTCGTGTGCGAAGGTTGGCGTTGAAGAAATTGACATTCCCGAAGCTGCGAAGGTTAAAAGCAAGAATAAAATCACTCTTTGCAAGGATAAATCTTCTGCTCCATCTTCTAAAAAACGGAAAATCCATCCCTCTTCTCATTCTAGTTCCCAAACCAGTGAGAATTCTGACGAAGATGAAAATGAGGTTGATACTTCTTTTGCAAAGGAGAATCATTCGGTCGAATCTGCTATGGCGCAATTGTCTAGTGTCTTCTCTGATTCTATGCAAGGATTGGGAGATGATCATTTATCTGCTACTTGCGAAGCTCTCGCAAATATTTGCGATGCTCCCCTGCTAGTGGATAATGATTCTTTTCGCGGAGTTTCCCGAACAATGACTCCCAGTTTCTTAAATGCACTCAGTGCCTTGGTATGTTCATATTTCTTTATTTCTTTGTGATTTCGATTATAAACCTTATCTTAACAATTTCTTTACTTTCCTTTATAGTCTGGGAGAGCTTCCTTTGTTGTTGCCTCAGACCTCGAGAAAAGACGCAACAATCTTGAAAAGAAAAATCTTCAACTTAAAGAGAAGATCAAAGAACTAGAAATTGAAGTTGCGACATCTCGCAAGAAGGATGAAAAAAATTCAACAGTTGGAAGTTGAGTCTTCTTCCCAGAAGGACAAAATATCTACACTTCAAAGTGCTAATCAGCAACTTTATGGTATAACACCCTCCTCTTTTCTCCATTTCTACTTTGCCATTTATTTTTCTTTGCACGACTTATCATTTTCGCAGAGACATTTATAATCTTTCGACGAAGCCATCCTTCTCCATTCATTCCACTGAACCTATGGATGATGATGCTCTTCTCGCTCATCTCAATGAATCTTTAAGTAGTTCTTCAAACAAGATTAATTCTCTCTCATTAAATGAACTTCGAACCAAATTTCATCTTTTAGAAATTGAACATAGATCTAGTTTAGGTTTAGCCAACCGATTTAAACGTTTTTATCTTAGCTCTCAGGAGAATAATAATATTCTAAGGAAGAAAATTAGCAGCCTTATAGATGATAAGGATCGCATTGCTAATCAAGGGGCTCAAGCATTAGCGAAATTCCAAAAAACTCTTCTTGAAGTCCAAATTGAGCGAGATGAATCCCTTCGCCAAAATGCCATACTTAATGAGCGAGAAAATCAAATTCGTTCACTTCTTGTCATAAATAATGATGATGAATTCGCTTGGGCTGCGAAGGTTCTAGATAACGCCAGAAATAACTTAGGTGTTAGCGTCAGTCTTCATCTTTGAGCATAATGCCTTGGTTAAAGATATGATTTCGACGAGAGAAGGTTGTTCTTGTTCTTCATTATTTTTCCGCCTCTTTTTTATGAAATTGTTATTAAAACTTGCTAACTCATTGTCATTTGTTCGCGAGAATTGAGAAGAGGTTTCAAACTAGAATCAAGGAACTTGAATCTGAGAAAGCACAACTTGCAAAAGACTTCTCTCTTCGTAATGACAAATATTCTAAGCTGAAGAAGCAACTACAAACTATTGTGGCGAATTTCAATAATGATGTTGTTCGTTTTCGCAATCAAACTATTGAAAAAAATTTGCAATGACCACAACATTCCTCTTTCTTCATATCCTTGTCTTCTCGATGAAATTCCTGAAAATATGCCTTGCTCAGATGTCTCTGATAGTGATGTAAGCGAAGAAGAGGAATCTGATAAAGAATCTGATGAAGAAGAATAAGTTGCTAGATTGTTCCATTTTCCTTTCTCTTCTTGTGATACTTGTACATTTATCCTTCTAACCTTCCATTTTGTAATCTCTTACTGTAAATCTATCATATGAAAATAAATAACAAGTTTTTATTCTAATCATTCCCATACTTGCCTCTGTTATTTATTTTCACATGAGAGAAATTAAGTCGATAATCTTTAAGTAATGATACTTCTTAATTTCATAGCAATGCATTCTTGATTCTCCACAAATAAATGAAGAAATATAGTCGTATTCACAAGCTTGTTTGCTTACTCAATTTCTTGTGTTATCTTATCATCATTTATGTTGAAATTCATCATTGCGACAAAATCGCAGGACGTCGTTACACTTTCATGTAATGACCCATTGATCTTGTCTTATCATTGTTTTTGTGTGGTCTTATTTTGCCTTCCTAGTTAAAGGTCTTATTTTGCCACCCCTCATTTTGCATCAATATAACAGGTCTAAATATTCTTGCGAACATAAAGTCCCATGACATTGACGTCTTGCGACAAAATCGCAGGACGTCGTTACACTTTCATGTAACGACCCATTGATCTTGTCTTATCATTTTTCTTAGTATTTTTGTCTCTGCAGGATGTTTATGTTGCGACAATATGACAGGCCTAAAAATTCTTGCGAACTTAAAGCCCCATGACATTGCCGTCTTTTGACACTTATCAGCTCCCTAATGGAGGGTGCCGCCCTTATCATCTCCCTGGTTGCCCCTTCAAGGAGGCGTACATCGGCCATACAAGACTAGCTCCTCCCATCCGGTCTTAACAACAACCAGTTGTTTTCGCAGACCTCTTATCCCTTATACCTATATGGCTTATGGTTACGAGACTGCACCCTAAGTGGAGTTTTCTTCGGGCCGAGTGCAGCATGTGCCAAGACTTGCCAAGAATGGCCGAGACACTTCAAATGTCCCAGGCACTCTTGGCTCAACCGTGTACCTCGGCGCCTTGAGCATACACTGACTCCTTGGAAGAGACCCTCGGGCGTCCAACCAGGGTATAACCTTATATATATAGTTGGAAATCCAAGGTATCTCTCCCGGATAGGCTTTCATGGGCCCCAAATTTTCATGACTTAGGTTCCAGGGGCGGTGTAACCTTTTCCCTGAGCCATGTCAAGAGATACCCCCTTATATGACGCACTTTAGGTCTTACATTTGCCTCTTGCGAAATATCATTCGCGAACTAGGGTGTACGCCATAAAGGTTCGTCCCATTCACTCACTCTTTCATTTTTGTTAATTCATTCAATCATTCATTTTTGGTTTTCTCTTGTTATTTTGTTTGCGAAGCTATCGCACAATCTTGCTTTGTTTATTGTAATCTCATTTCAATTCTTCAATCAAATTTTCATACATTCTTGATGGCGAGATTCTCGCGCATTTCTTCTTCAATTATTGTTTCTTCCTCTTACTCTTGATATGCCTTTGTCATTGATTTTGATAATAATGATTATTCATTTCTTACACTTTTTGCTCCTGCTGCTCTCTGCCTCTGCACCATTCAAACCTCTTAATGATTCCTTTCCATCATAATTTTCAACTGTTTTCATGCACTTACTTCGCAATGTATCTTCACCTCTTGTATCTATGGTATCCACCATCAACCTTTCTCTTCTTTGTTCATCTTTTATATTTTGCTTCCAGCCCTTTCTTTTTGCAGCTCTTTCCTCACAACTCTCCACATCAATCTCATAGCATTTTTGTCCTTCCATCCAGTCTCCCTTTATAACTCCAACACCGCTAGGATGAGGAAACTTTATACACTGATGATAAGTCGACGCTACACCCAGAATTTCGTGCAACCATGGCCTTCCGATCAATGCATTATAAGGGGATTCCACATCGACTATACAGAACAAAATTTCAGTTGATAATCCTTGCAAGGGTATTCTCATATGAACTTCTCCTTTAGGCTTATTCGTTGTGCCATTGAAACCGTATATTTTATACGTCGAAGGTATCAACTCTTCATCCTTCCCACCCATAGTCTTGTAAGTATGGTAAAAAGAATGTTTCTTGAGCTCCCGTATCAATTAAGATTCTATTGATCGCCCAGAATTTTCTGCTTCATCATCTTCGCCATCTACGGGTTTTGGATTAATTTCCAATTTTACGACCAATGGGCTATCATGCGTCTCTCTGCCTTCGGGAATCTCTTCTGCGAGTGAAAGAAATAATCTGCATTTGCCATTCTTTTTTAACTGCGATGTCTTCGCGATGTTCATCACTTCTCTATTATCAGCATCCCTCGCAAAAACCCTACTGAGAACATTATCATGAAAATCTTCAATTGTTCGGTATGAATGTACAATGGAGTTGCAAAACAATTTTTTAGCTTTCGCTCCAACTTCTATTACGAATGTTTCTTTCCCCTTTGCTGAGTTTGTCCTGTGCATTTCTGGCGGTGGTGGTAATGGTTGAACCTTCTCTTCACTTTTTAGAAAATGATTGACTTTCCTTGGTCAATCATTCTCGAGGATGATTCTTTTTATATTTCTGCAGTCATTTGTTAGGTGTCCATGAAAGCGGTGGTAAGAACAGAACTCGTGACTTCTATCACTTGGTGGTGGCTCATTCCCCATGTTCCATGGTGCAGGTATGTTTTCCATCAAGAGTATAGCTTCCCATATTTTTTCCACACTAGTATTTAGTGGTGGCATTTTGATTTCCTCCCATACTACTCGTGACTTCGCTGCCCTCCATGATAATTTGCCTTCGACCTCCATAAGTTTCTTGCGGATGATCAAGTCTTTGAATTTTGTTATTACCGCCACGGTTGTAGTAGTTCCTTTCTCTTTCAAATTCTTCCTGATCACGGCTTCCCATAGCTACTATCTTTGGCTGTCCATCATCTATTATCCTTTCTTGTTGCCCTTGCGAAGTGCTCGCTATTGTGTTTATCAATTTGGGTAATAAGCTTGCATTCGCAGGCATTTGAATTTGTATTCGCAAGCTGGGTATGATTCCATCTCATTTTGCCTTTCCTCTAGAGCAATATATTCCTCCTGAAGTTCTCTTAACTCGGTCATTGTAATTGTATTCTTGACTCTAAAAATTTGAATATATAACAAATTGGTTGCGAACATAGCGTTTATGAATGATAGAATAAGATATCTTTCATCCACTCGTCCAGACAATTCGCTACACATTGTCTTCCATCTCACAGTTAAGTGTCTCAAACTTTCGCCAACTCTTTGTTTCAGCCCAAATACATCTTCAATTCCTGGTCGCGAGGAGTTGTTACTTATATATGCCCCTAAGAATATAGCTTGTAAATGGTTGAATGACGTGATTGTGTTTCTTGGCAAACCCTCAAACCATTTCAAAGTGCTTCTCTGTTAAACTTGATGCAAAATATTTGCACAATATGGCATCATGATTTTCCCATTGTAGCATACATCTCACATACGCTTTGATGTGTTGTATTGCACAAGTTGTTCCATCAAAAATCTTTGGTTAATGCGGGTAAATTGCACTTTGGGGGTATTCCTCCTAACTGCACCTCTAGTGTAAAGGGGGTTTTCATGAGCCTCTTCGATGGCCTCATCCAATTGTCTTCTTCCTCCTCCCCTTCTATTGTTCAACATTCCTCTCATCTCTGCCAACTCTCTCAAGATTTGTTCATTTACATCAGGATTCGAATTTATTGGTCTTTTTAGTTCTGCCTCTCTCCTTCTGCGTTCATGTCTATTTTGATTTTCTTGTTCTTCATTTTCTTCTCTTCTTTCTCTGCGACTTTCTCCTTCATCTCGTTCACGAATTCGCACACCATTATATCTATCATTTTCTCTTCTTGGTTGTCTATCAGTTCTCCTTTGTATTCTTTCATATTCTTCATTGATATTTCCATTGTTGCGATTTTGCTCACGCCTTCTTTCTCGATTGTCATGATTGTTCTGCAAGAATTCCTTCCTCCAATTCCCGTTCTTCCATTTCTACTCTTAATCTTTCCCTTTCGCAAGCTAGACGCGCTTGTTCAATATAATGTTTTTCGATGTCATCTTCAATCTCCTTTTGTTTCCTCGTGTTTCTCTCCCATGCGGTATTCTTCTTCCTTCTTCCCGATTTTCTTCACCAATTGGATTATTACGCCCTTGTGTGCCTATTTTCTTGATTTCCGTCATTTTGGCCATTCTGTAGAATTTCAGGACGTGGAATATAACGATCTTCTACCACTTCTCTTCTCTCGCAACATCCTTCACCGAGATTTGGCTCTCTTTCTAGATTTTCTTCATTAACATTTTCTGCAGGTAATGTTCTCCTCATATCTTCTCTAACTGATCCTGATCTTGACCTGGTATTACTTCTCGACTTTCTATTCTGCAACCTCATATTTTCCATTCTTAACTCATGGTTTTGCCTTGTTAAATTTGCACGTTCTTCCGCTTCTAACCGCCTTTCTTCATGTATCGTTTGTCTCAATGCTTCTAATGCTGCGATTTCTTCATTTCCATGAATTGTTTCTCCCATCTCTTCTCGATTTCTCTCCTCTTGTCCATTATTTATCAATTGTTGCACTTCTTCTCTTTCTTCCATAGAATCCCGATCTCCATGTATGCACACTCACCCTATCATAATCTATTACTCTATTCGGTCTTTGGTTGAATTGGTGGTTGAATTTGACCTTCTTCTCTATCTCTTGCGTTTATTCTTGATGGTTCACCTACTTCATTTCTCCTTTCTCCAGCTAATCTCCTGCTTCTTCTAACAGTTGTTGGTTGTTCTGATGCATTCCTTCTTCTAGCCATTTCTCAATTTTAGTAAGTTGTTGAAAATTATACGAAATTTCTTTCTTGTTACTCCTGATTCTTTCAATTCACAAGGTTGATCTCTACTCAATCCCTGTTTCTAGCGCCATTATGTAGTTGGAGGAAATCCTACACTACACCCCTCACTAGAATATACACAATTAAGTCATTTTAGGATGAATGATTATGATTCCTATTGATTGAATACTTGAATCTTTACAATATGAAATAGAAATGAGTTATAGAATTACAATCACTCTAAAACTTTCTCTCTCCTAATGACTTGCTTAACAATTCAAGAGAACCTCTCCCTTCAACAGACTTACTCAACCCTTTATATAGGGTAGTACACAGTGGATGATAGCTAAGCTGTCCTTTATTTTCGGGAATGGCTTGCGAAATATCGCAAGCGTACAAGTATATAATCTCGCGACACTATTAAACTTCGCCATATTTTCATATCTTCCTCGTGTTCTGGATGTCGTCATTCATTGCGTCATTTATTTTACTTCTCTGCGACTCCCTCGCAATGTCGTCATTTATTAATCTCGCGAAGTATTGATGTCGCGATATTCTGATCTTACAACATTATATAATAAGGAATGCATTCTTTGAAAATCGTGGCTATAATGTTCATGAATTGATTCGAAAGTGAATCAAACCGATTTTGCTTCAATTGTGTTCGTGTAATTGCAATGAACAACTCTATAACTAGTTTCATTTGAGTCATTTGAACTAGTTATGGTTAAGATGAATAAGGTTGATATGAGAGTGTTCATATAGCTAACCTCGGTTAACTATTTTTGAGCCAACATAGTGTACACATTTAGGTACGGTTACTCAAACCTAAATGAAGGTTCATTTCATTTGTGTATAACAAGCTAAGTTCGATCTAACGGTTGAAATATATTATCTTGAGTCTAATCAGGTTTTCATCTAACGGTGAATATTGAATGTTTTGTTACAAATAACTTAGATTACAATCCCTGATTTGAAAACTATATAAAGGAGAACTCTAGCAACTGGGAAACCTAATCCCCATACCTCCTGTGTGATACTAGTTGCGTACTAAAGTCGATTCTCCTTTAACCTTAGTTTTTTCATGAAACCTTGTAGGTTAACGACTTGAAGACTTCATTGGGATTGTGAAGCCAGACCCAAATATTTTCTCTATAGTTGCGTGTTCTGATCTTACTTCTTCTATCGTGATTGAGTATTATCTTTGCTAAGATTTGCTTGATATTTCTCTCCGATAGGTAAGATTAAAAGTAGTCACAAAAATCTTCGTCTCATCGTTTGTGATTCCACAATATCTTGTTTCTCTACCATACGATTAAGATTATTGTGAGGTGATTGATAATACTAGTCTGTTTCTTCGGGAATATAAGTCTGGGTTTATCAATTGGTTCATGTGCACCTTGATTTATCAAAAGACGGGAACAAAACTCATAGGTATTTCGTGGGAGACAGATTTATCTATTCCAATAGACTTTTTGTGTGAGACTAATTTGTTTATCAAGTCTTTGACTTTGGGTCGTAGCAACTCTTGGTTGTGGGTGAGATCAGCTAAGGTAATCAAGTGCGTAGAATCCCGCTTTGGGGTTCATATATGTAAGGAGCGCAATCGTACTTTGATCGGTGTGAGATTGATTAGGGCTCAACTACATTCAGGTTCAAGTTCATTAGTAGTAGGCTAGTATCTATAGCGGCTTAATACTGATGTGGTGTTCAAAAGTGGACTAGGTCCCGGGTTTTTTCGTATTTGTTGTTTTCCTCGTTAACAAAATTTCGGTGTATGTGTTATTTCTTTCCGTATTATATTTTGTTATATAATAAAAATATCACAGGTTGGCGTTAAGATCAATCAATTAGATAATCCAACCTTTGGTTATTGATATAAATTGATTGACACTTGAACATTGGTCTTTGGTACTAGTTCAAGTTATTTCTCTTATTCAATCGGGCTCATAAATTCCTATTTGCTGATTGCAGAATGAATTGAGAAATTGAGATATAAAATCTTTGATATACTTTTCTCTAGATTGAGTCCGACTGTCTAGTTGATTCTCTTGAAAGTATATTGGAGTTTGTCTATTCATATTGCCGAACGAAATATTGGGTGTGGTTGTTAGACCCCTCTTTTTGAGGTATTTTATCCACTGCCCATTTTCCAATAGTTAACGTGACAACAAGGGGATCTGTATGCGTCTTTCTAAAGTCTGGTTCTTCCAATGACGAGAATGTAATGGGTTGCATATTCCATCACTCTAGAGGTTGGGCTTGAGCCACGTTGACAATTTCCTTTCCACTGCGATCTCGCTTGTGTACCCGACTCATAATGTTGTTGTGGAAATTGTCAACAGTTCTCTCAGAGTGAATGATTGAATTGAATTGCATCATAGGTTTTGTGTTCCTCGCTCTATTTCAACACAAAAAATATTTGACTGCTGAGTAGGTTTTACAACTTATATCTGCGCTGGCGGCGGTAGTGGTACGCCTAAGAATTGGGTAAGATTTCCACTATCTAGCATGCCTTGTATTATTCTTTGAGCAATCCTGCAATTGTTAGTAGTGTGACCATGAAATTTATTGTACTCACAATTGTTAGAGCATAGCTCGGTTGAACCCACCAAGCGTTGGTATGTCAATTTTGGTTGTCATATTTTAGTGAACCAAAACTCATTTAAAGAGTCGCTTGATTATGTACTAGAGTCAACTTTGTATAGGTTAGCTTGAAAGTATTAGGATATGAGACATTACAAGTATTGCGAAGACTTGAAGAAGTGAAGAAGTAAGGAGCTACGACGACAACATCATCCTTGAGGTTAGTGATATTTGACTTGAATTGTTTCATTCCCTAACGTATCTTTCAAGTCGTGCATATTGAAAAAATAACTCCGAAGCATGAATGATTACACTCTAGTTAGACGTAGATAATGTGCATTTACTAATTGGAGATTTTCGGTCAATGTTTGGACAAAGCATTTCGAGGAATTATGGAAACCGACTGAATATATTGCATATCTTGAGTGTAGTTGCGGGGAAATCCTACACTACACCCTCACAAGAATCCACACAATCAAACCATTGAAGATGAACAATTATAATTTTTGTTTATTAATTTCTTGAATGTTTACAAGATAAAATGGAAAAGAGCTAAAGAAATTACAATCACTATAAACTTTCTCTCTCTTAAAGACTTGCTCAACACTCGAAAAAAGATCTCTCTCCCAATAGGCATGTTCGGCTCTTTATATAGGGTGTTACATAATGGATGACAGCTAAGCAGTCCTTTATTTTGGGAATGACTTGCGAAGTGTCGCAAGTGTACAAATGCATAATCTCGCGACACTCCCTAGTTCTCGCTAAGTCTTCACACCTTTCGTGTTACGCTTTCGTGCTATCCATTGCGCTCACTTATTTTACTCTGCTCATGCGACGCCTTCGCTATGTAACGTTTATGGATTTCGCAGAGGTGTTGGTGCACGATATTACGATCCTACATCTTGCCTCTTCTCATGTCTTCTCTGCGAAGGAGAGAATGTCATGAGAATTATTATTTTCAAACTGCCACAACCGTTCATCCTGATCTGTTTTGGCGATTTGACTTCATACTTTTACACAAAATCTAAAATACGTGTCTCTTCTTCCACCCATTTTTTGACACGTCTCTTCTCGCATTAAATGTGTTTATCTTCTCGAGAATTCTTCTCTATATATAGTTTTCTCACCCTCCTCTTCTTCTTTTTTAATTTCTCTCTGCAATTTTTCTTCAATTCTCTCTCCGTAACTTCCGTCGCATCAGAAATTTTCTTTTTTCCTTTGATCTTCAACTCCTTAATCATTCCCATGCTCGAAAATGTCTCCACCTGGTCGAGATATGAAGTTCTCTTGGGAGAGGCTCAAAAGGATTTACAAGAGAAAGGTTTCACATTATCCACTATTCCCCATCAAGAATCTTCATATATTCTTTCCGCCAAATTATTTGCGATCCTGCTGTGATAATCAAAAGATCATAATCTCGCTAGGTCGATTCTCGCAGCCTTCCCATTCCTCTCTACAACCCCGAACTTCCTTTGTTTTATGAAATTCTTGCTCATGAAAATTCTCGCGAGTCATTTACCAATTAAGTGGAGATTGTATCCGCTAATGCTTGAGTTCGCCAACCGTGGTCCGGTAAGGGATCTCTTTATTCTAATGTGCTGAGATCCTAAATTTGTAGATTTAGAGATATTCCCGAGAAGTATTAAGTGAGAGTTTCTTTGAGAATTATGAAGTAATAAACATGAAAAACGATAGAACCATTGGGTGCACGTTTGAAAAGAAGAGAAAATATCCCCGCCGACAAAATACTTATGCGGGATATCGATTGGCATTCCGGCAAGAACAATGTTCTCGCCATTCTAAAGACGAAAAATGGTGTGTCTTTCCGCTATTCTTGAATGGACCTTATATTTCAGTTCGAATGTACTCCTGCGAACTCGCCAACTATCAACCTTTGGGTATTTAATCGCCCGAAAGCTAAAGAGGTGTGCTTCCCGAATTTCGCTCAATTTGTAATTATTACTTCTTTTTACATCTACTAATCTTGCGAAATTTTCAGATTGTTAAATTGAGAAAAAGTTACGAGAGAAATCCTAAGGCGAATACTCTGGCAATTCTCCAGTCGATCACGGATGAAGTAAGAAATACTTTCTTCTTTATTTTTAACAATATTATTGCCCCTGTTTCTTATCTTCATTCGTGTGCGAAGGTGGGCGTTGAAGTTGTTGAAGAAGAGGATATTTTGAAGCCGCGAAATCTAAAGGCAAGAGTAAAATTCCTATTCGCAAGAAGAAATCAGCTCCACCTTCTAAAAACTAAGCTCCATTCTTCTTCTCGCCCAGGTCCTCAATCCGTTGAGAGCTCCGATGAAGATAATGATGATGTTGACACCTCTCTCTTGCGAAGGAGAATCATCCAGGTTGAACTGTTATGGCGCAACTATCTAGTGTTTTCTCCGATTCTATGCAAGGAATTGGAGATGATCATTTTTCTGCCACATGCGAAGCTCGCAAATATCTGCGATGCTCCTTACTAGAGGATGATGATTCTTTTCGTGAGTTTCCGAGCAAAGTAACTCCCGCTTCCTAAACGCACTTAGTGCCTTGGTATGACTATATTTCCTTATTTCTCGCATGATTTCAATTATAAACCTTATCTTGACGATTTCTTTATTTTCCTTTATAGTCTCGTGAGAGCTTCCTTTGTTGTTGCCTCGAGATCTCGAGAAAGGCGCAACAGTCTCGAAAAGAAAAACCTTCAACTTAAGAAGAAGAATGAAGAATTGAAGTCAAGTTGTTTCTCTTCGCAAAGAGATAAAGAACATGAAAATGAAATCACTCTTTCTTCGTGAAAAGACCAAACAATTGGAAGTTGAGTCCTCTTCTCATAAGGACAAGATATCTAGCCTTCAAAATGTTAATCAACAACTTTATGGTATAAAATTGTTCTCTTTTCCTTACTTTTGTTCGCCATTTATTTTTCTTTATCCGACTTATCATTTTGCAGACGTTTATAACCTTTCTAATGAAGCCATTCTTCTTCACACATTTCTTTAGTCTATGGATAACGATGCTCTTCTTGCCCATCTCAATGATTCTTTAAATAGCTTTTCAAATGACAAGAATCAAACATCTTTCTCTAAATGAACTTCAATCCAAATTCCGCCTCTTAGAAGTGATCATAGATCTAGTTTAAGTTCAGCCAACCAACTTAAACACCTACACCTTAGTTCCCAAGAGAAAATTAGTACTTTAAGGAAGAAGGTTAGTGATCTTATAGATGACAAAGATCGCATTACTAATCAAGGTGCCCAAGCATTAGCAAAATTTCAAAAAACTCTTCTTGAAGTTCAAGTTGAGCGGGATGAATCCATTCGTCAAAATACTATTCTAGCGAAAGAGAGAATCAAATTCGTTCCTTCTTCCTCATAAATGGTGATGATGAGTTCGCTTGGGCTGAAAGTTCTAGATGACGCTTTAAATAATTTAGGTGTTAATGTTAGTCTTCAAGTTGAGCATACAACCTTGATTAGGGATATGATTTGATAGAGAAGGTTGTTGGATCATTCCTCTTTACTTAATTGTTTATTATATATGAAGTCATTGTTATTAAGTTGCGATTCATTGTTCTATATTCGCAGAGTATTGATAAGAGATTTAAAAGAATTGAAGAACTTGAATCGAAAAAGAGCAACTTGCAAAGGACTTTTCTCTTCAAATGACAAGTATTCCAAGTTGAAGAAGCAACTACAAATTACTGTGGCGAACTTCAAAAAATGATGATGTTCTCTTTCGCAATGAAACTATTAAGACGGTCTGCGATGACAATAAGATCCCTCATTCTTCATACCTTGTCTTCTTGATAAAATTCCTCGAAAACATGCCTTCTTTGGATATCTCGATAGCGATGCTAGCGAAGAAAGAATCTGATGAAGATAATGAAGTAGAAGGATCGATGAAGAAGAAGAATCACACAAGAAATAGCTCCATTTTCTTCTTTCTCTTTTGTAACATCTGTACATTTATCCTTTTAATCTTCCATTTTTATAATCTCTTATTGTAAGTTTCTTGGATCTCCAAATACAAATTCTACTTTTGTTGTCCCTTTCTGCACATGTTAAAAAAGCAATTCTTTTTTGCAATATATTTAATCAATATATTGTGAGTGCGTAAATCTATCATATGAAAATAAATAACATATTCCCAATCTATTCATTCCCATACTTGCCTCGCTATTTGTTTTCAAATGAAAGATTAGGCAAATAACCTTTAGATGATAACATGCCTCGTTACCTCGCAATCATTCTTTGTCTTTGAATTCTCGCGAGAGAATGTTTCTTGGTTGTTTTGAAGATCTCATTTTTTTCTTTTTCTTTTGTGTGGTCTTATTTTGCCTTCCTAGTTAAAGGTCTTATTGCGCCACTTCTTGTCATTTGCGACAAAATCACAGGACGTCTTTACACTTTCATGTAAAGACCCATTGATTTTGCCTTATCATTTCTTAGTATTGTTGCCTCTGCAGATAATTTTGTTGCGATAATATGATAAGTCCTAGATTTTCTTGCGAAAATAAAGCCCCCATGACATTGCCGTCTTGCGACGAAATCGCAGGACGTCCTTACACTTTCATGTACTGACCCCTTGATCTCGTCTTATCTTTATCTTTTGTATTATTGCCTCTTCAGGATCATCGCACAAATATGACAAGCCTAAATTTTCTTGTGAAAATAAAGCCTCATGACATTTGCGTCTTAAGACACTTATCGGCTCCTAATGGAGGGTG
>JAJJWW010009038.1:0-24557 GCA_023531295.1 Papaver armeniacum
AGATATTTGGATCCCTATTTTGTCATTTAGTCATATCCCCCAATTAGTTTTGATATCCCCCAATTACTCATTCTTTCTTAAAGCGCAATGGACAGGTTAGTGTACTAGTTCAGAAATTTGTGAAATGCTGTTTCAATTCTATCATAGTCTCTGCACTTAATCAAAATTTGCTCTTTCTAATTACTTTTGGTGAATAATGTACAGAAATCATCTTCTCAGAATCTATTCAGACACCTAACAAATCAGATCTATAAAACCTCATTTGATTGGGGGCCAAACATTTTAATTGGGGGCCAACAAATTTTATTTGAGGGCGTATTAATCCAATATTGAAAAGACTGTTTTACCCTTACCTAAAACTAAACATTAAAAATCAGTTAACCTTAATTAGAAACCTTAATTAGGCTTCTCTTCTTCATCTTCCTCTCCTCCCCCTTCTCTTCTCCACCACCACCATTAACGACTATTTTGAAGAATTTTTTTTTCAACCGATTCATCGCGTCATCGTCGCCAAAAATCAAAACCCAAGAAAGCTATGTTTCCAATTAGAAGATATGTGAACTTAAACCCCCCTTGTATTCGTTAGTATCGAAATTTCAGTGTAAGAGTCGTAGTATCGAAATGAAAACACCTAACGACTTTTCATTTGCATGCGGATTCTATGAAAAATCGTTAGTGTATTAGGATGAAGATGACGACCCCTAATTCTCGCTACTTCAACATTTTTGCCCTAGAATAGAGTCGTTACCGTATTAGGTTGAAAATGACGACCACTGTTTTTGACGACCCTTTGTTATTGGTTAACGACTCCAGGTTAACATTATAAATGGTTGGTTAGGGTCGTCAGTATATCAGAATATCCCTATGACGACTCAAACACACAAAACTTGCCTTTTTATATAGAGAGTTTGGATTCGAGAGTCGTCTGGGTATTAAACGAATCAACAAACGACTCTAGGTGAACATTATAAACAGTCGTCATGGTTTAACACACCACCTTGACGATTTTCATCACCATTAAAAGTTGCAGGTTAGAGTCGTCGCCATGTGTGTCAACAGTATGACGACTCTTTAGTGTCGTTGGCGTATACAACACCCGACTATAACGACCCTCACTCTAAGTAGTTCCATAGTGACCATCAATCGACCCCTTGGAGCACCATTCATGGTTATTGTTTGAACCTTCACCAACCTCATTCCCTCCACTTGAATCACTCATTTCTAAAAACCCTAGTTTTTCCTCTCAAAACTACTCTTCTTCTTCTAAAAATAAAAAACCCAAAACTAAAATTTCCCCAAATTTTAATCCCAAAACCTGATTTTTTTTCTAAACAAAATTATCATACTAATCAACTTAATTAAATATTAAAACTAATCACTCAGGGGCATTTTAGCCATTGAGAAACTATTTTTATAAGGGGTGACCCAAATTAGGATTGGGTGACCTTTTTTGTCCTCTAGTGCTTGGCCCCCAATTAAAATGTTTGGCCCCAATCAAATGAGGCTATAAAAGTATACATGAGTTGAATGTATGAACTGAATCAGACCTCGAGTCAGATATCCAAGTAAAACAAAAAAGATTGACACCGTAAAGTCAAGGACCTCTAATGGAATCATGGACCAACAAAGAATAACTTCTGTTCTGTTGCTTAAAATGGGATTAATTATTTTTGGTTTATCATTATATAATTTGGTAATAAACAGGTAAAGGGTAGCTTTGTCTTTTTCCAACTGTAGGCTTTCCCTTAGCATGTTAAATGGCTCCCATCAACCGAGTGGCACTTCTACAAGTGTTATGGTCTGGGTATCAGTTGCATCTAGTAGTAATGTGGTATAACGGCATACAAACTATGAACCAAGAAGCTTCGGGAGGGTTCAGACTTCAAACTTAGCAGGATACATCATCGAAATCGATAAATATGAAGCTCGAGTGTCGATTCGAACTTCAAATGGTATAACGGCAAACAAACTATAAAACCACGAAGATCCAAGGAGGGTTCTCACTTCAAATTTAATAGGATACATTATCGAAATCGATAGATATGAAGCTCGGTGTCGATTCGAGAAAGAAAGTGGATGCGAGCTTGAAACTTTGGTCATGAGTTGACTATTATAAGTCGAATTTTTGTGAGAACGATGAATCCATCCATTTACAGGTAAGATTCTTTTGGAATATTCCCCGAAACATTAAACATACCCTATTCTAGCATATTGTATGCAAACCACAGCTCCGAGATCGAAACATGGTCGTCAAAGTGGACTACTATAAGTCCGAAATTTCATAAGAACAATGAATCCATCCATTTACTGGGTAAGATTCCTTTGGAATATTCCACTGAAACATTAAACCAACCTATTCTCGGCATATTGTATGCAAACCCTGGCTCCGAGATCGAAACCTGGCTGACAGTGGACTACTATAAGTCGAAAATTTTGTAAGAACGATGAATCCATCCATTTACAGGTAAGATTCCCTAAAATATTAAACAAATCCTATTCTAGCATATTATATGCAAACCCAGCCCGAGATCGAAACACAGCGTGGTGGACTACTATAAGTCCGAAATTTCATAAGAATGAAGAATCCATCCATTTCTAGGTAAGATTCCTTTGGAATATTCCAAACCAACCCTATTATGGCATATTGTATGCAAACCACAGCTCCGAGATCGAAACACGGCCGACAAGGTGGACTACTATAAGTCGGAAATTTCGTAAAAGAACGATGAATCCATCCATTTACAAGTAATATTCTTTTGTAATATTCCTAGAAACATTAAACAAACCCTATTCTAGCATATTGTATGCAAACCACAGCTCAGAGATCAAAACACTGGACGTGAGTGGACTACTATAAGTCGAAAATTTCGTAAGAACGATGAATCCATCCATTACGGGGTAAGATTCCTTTGGAATATTCCCGAAACATTAAACAAACCATATTCTAGCATATTGTATGCAAACCCTAGCTCCGAGATGAAAACATGTCCGTCGGTGGACTACTATAAGTCCGAAATTTCATAAGAACGATGAATCCATCCATTTCTGAGTAAGATTCCTTTGGAATATTCTCAAACATTAAACCAACCCTATTCTGGCATATTGTATGAAAACCATGGCTCCGAGATCGAAACCTAGCCGTCAGTGAACTACTATAAGTCGGAAATTTCGTAAGAACGATGAATCCATCCATTTACAGGTAAGATTCATTTGGAATATTCCCCGAAACATTAAACAAACCCTATTCTGGCATATTGTATGCAAACCCTGGCTCCGGGATCGAAACCTGGCCAGGAACGGACTAGTATAAGTCTGAGAGTTCGTCGGAACGATGAATACAACCATTTACGGGTAAGATTCCATGGGAATATTCTCAGAAAACCTTCAACACACACGAATTCATCAACTTCGAGAAAGAAACTGGCTTCGAGATCGAAACCTGGCCATGAGCAGACTATATAAGTCTGAAAGTTCGCAAAGACGATGAATCCAACCATTTACGGGTAAGATTCCATGAGAATATTCTCATAAACCTTAAACACACACAAATCGTCAACTTTGAGAAAGAAAGCGCTCCGGATCGAAACGTGGCCATGAGCGGACTACTATAAGTCCTAAAGTTTGCAAAGACAATGAATCCAACCATTTACGGGTAAGATTGCATGGAATATTCTCATAAACCTTAAACACATACAAATTCGTCAACTTCGAGAAAGAAACTTGCACCGAGATCAAAACTTGGCCATGAGCGGACTACTATAAGTCTAAAAGTTCGGAAAGACGATGAATCCCACCCATTTTACGGGTAAGATTCCATGGGAATATTCTTAGTAGAAGTGAATAAAATTTAGCGAAGTGAGAAAAAGTTAGCATAAGTGTTTATACCTCAACGACAACTCTTATAAAGGTTGTCAATAGCGATGAAAAGAAAATTTAGCGAAGTGAGAAGTTTTTTTATGAAGTGAATAAAATTTAGCGTAGTGGGAATTTTTGCGTAAGTGAGAAAAATTTAAGCGTATGTTTATACCTTCTGACGACTCTTAAGGGGGTTGTAGGTGGTCTATTTATCCTTTTTTTTCAAAGTCAATTTATCATTTTACAACTCTTGTAAAGGTTGTGAATGTTGATTAAAGAAAAGCACAAATCTATCAGTATTGTGAATCCGGCAGGATGGTTGACGTCTTGTACTAACACCTAGTAAGCTTGGGTTCGATTCTCTACAAGAAAATTTTTCAATTTTTTTCTTATCTTCAACGACTCTTATTAGTGTTGTTTTAAAATCATTCACTACCTTTTAGGATATGAGTCGTAAATTCTAAAGGTGGTCACTTCTCCGCAACCTTTTCACACAACAAGTTGTGGTTCTGATTCTCATCAATACTCTTAGGAACTCGTTGGTCCTAAGAGTTGGACATATTTTACTTTGACAACGCTTTTGTTGGAAAAAGTTGTAAAACATACTACATTTTACAACTTTTAATTTACGAGTTGTCAATCTACAGTTGTAGATTACTAATTTTCCCGTACATTTCTTGTTCTTCTCCTTCTACTCTTGAATTAATCTTCTTCTTCTCTTCATTGTATCTAATTGGAATTGGGTGTGCTGGATACAAGACCTGCGCACCAGCTTTTGGTGCAGACCAATTTGACGAACTAAATCCTCATGAATCCAAGTCCAAAAGTTCATTCTTTAATTGGTGGCTATTTGGACTATCTGTTGGATCTGGCAGTTCTCACTTGATATTGAACTATGTCCAAGATAATTTAGGTTGGGGTCTTTATTTTGGAATTTCATGCATCTCAATGGTAATAGCTCTAATTATTATCATGTCTGGAACAAAATCTTATCGCTACACTCAGATTAATGATGCTGGTAAAGGGAACCCATTGAAATGCTAGGGGTGAAGGTAAAAGTTAACACTTTTTTAGGTGTTAAATCCTAGGTGTCATATCTTGGAGATAAACTTTTGCCTAAAAAAGTGTTAAATCCTAGGTGTCATATCTTTTTAATGGGTTCCCTTTACCAGTGTTAAATCCTGGTTATTAATGATGCCTAAATGGTTAACACTACAAGAAAAAGGGGATTTAATATCAAAAAAAATTGTCAGAAATCCCCCTGTTTTTGTCTCGAAATATTTTCTGAGATTGATTTTTTTTTACGAAGTTGTCTCAAATACCGTCTGGGAAAGTATTTCACGACAAAATTACGAACGATTTGAGAAAAATTAATTAACAACTAAAAAATTATTGTCAACAAAAGTCTCTTTCACCAACGAAATAAAATTGTCTGCGAAAGTTATTTTAATGACGGAAAAACTCGACACCGAAAGGCATTTTTTTTGGGAGCAAGATTTTTGTCGCAAAAATGTAGATTCTAGGTGTTTATGGGTGAAAATCGTTTCTGCCGATTTAGGTAAATTCGGTAGGTGAGTGAGAAACTGGTTCAAACCCTAAACAAATGTGCTGCACGTGAGCACTTTATAGATTCGAGAGATCAATCTGTACAAGTCGGCCTAAACCAAGAAATGGTTTCCTCGGACTTGTTTTGGTCACAAAGTGGAGGAGAAGGGTTGATTTGGGGAGGGAAGCAAAAGAAAGGTGTTGAGACCGAGAATAGTTGGGAGAGTAGTATCTCGACTTGTATCGAAAGTAGAAGCTTGGGAAGCTTGCAAGAGATGAAAGCTTTTGGGAGAGCTTGCAAAGTTGCCTTTCCGAGAGTGTATATTTTTCTCCCGACCGAGACTTGTCGTCGGTGGAAATAGGTAAGACCTATTTATACAAGTCGAGGTTGAAACGTACTCCCGGCCTCATGAAGGAAGAGAGTAAAGGGTGAAATATGAGGAGGAGGTGGTAACCGCAAGGTGTTTATGGGTGAAAACATTTTCACCATTATTTCCTCATTTATTTGACCGCTTTATTCCTTTTCACGCTTTCTCAATGTGAGCGTAGTGTGTACGCCGCAAGTCAGACCGCCAAAACCAAAACCCGGAAAGCATCCCCCAATTTGTGTTGATATCTCGAGTGTTGGTTGCACCTTGAGTGCAAGTGGCGCTGCTAGTGGCGCGTGTGGCATGTGCCATTGGCATGTGTGGAACGCCCTTGTTGGGTTGTACTTGAGCGCAAGTGGCATTGCGGTGGTAGTTTGCTAGTGGCGTGCGTGGCATGTGTGGAATGCCTTGGTGGTAGGTTGTAAGTGGCAATGCAGGTGCTAGTGGCGTGTGTGTGGCATGTGCGGAATGCCTTGGTGGTAGGTTGCATGGTTTGCAAGTTAGGCTATGCAAGTGTGTGTGTTTGGCATGTGCGGAATGCCTTGGTGGTAGGTTGCACGGTTTGCAAGTTAGGCTACCAGCGTGTGTGTTTGGCATGTGCGGAATGCCTTGGTGGTAGGTTGCACGGTTTACAAGTTAGGCTACCAGCGTGTGTGTTTGGCATGTGCCAATGGCATGCGTGGCCGTTAGGGCGTGGCCTTGGTAGGAAAAGCTACCAGCGAGCATGTTGGCATGTGCCAATGGCATGCGTGGTCATTAGGGCCGTGGCCTTGGTAGGAAAATCTACCAGCGAGCATGTTGGCATGTGCCAATGGCATGCGTGGCGTTTAGGCCGTGGCCTTGGTAGGAAAAGCTACCTGGCGAACATGTTGGCATGTGCCAATGGCATGCGTGGTCGTTGGGCGTGGCCTTGTAGGGAAAGCTACTGGAAAGCGAGCATGTTGGCATGTGCCAATGGCATGCGTGGCCATTGGGCCGTGGCCTGGTAGGAAAAAGCTACCAATGAGCATGTTGGCATGTGCCAAAGGCATGCGTGGCTTCAGAGAAGACTTGGCCTAGGTTGCATGGTTTGCAAGCCTAGGGCGCTATATTTGGCATGCGCCAATGGCATAGCGGCTTGGAAATATGGCTTGTGGTACATGTTGGCATGTGCCAATGGCACGTGGTCGGCCATGTTGACCTAGTTGCACGTTTGCAAGCCTAGGGCGCTATATTTGGCATGCGCCAATGGCATAGCTGACTTGGAAATATGGCTTGTGGTACGTGTTGGCATGTGCCAATGGCACGTGACGATGGCCATGTTGACCTAGTTGCACATGTTTTGCAAGCCTAGGCGCTATATTTGGCATGCGCCAATGGCATAGCGGCTTAGTTTGGCATGGTTGCCAATGAGTGCGATATGTAGTTTGGTTTTGGCGTGTTTGCCATGGTGAGCGGGTGTGCGGCTTTGTTTTGGCATTGTTTCCATGGTGCGCAGTGTGCGGCTTTGGTTTGGCATTGTTGTCATGGTGCGCGGTGCTATGCGCTTGGTTTGGCATTGTTGCCATGGTGCGCAGATGTGCGGCTTGGTTTGGCATTGTTGCCATGGTGCGATGTGCGGCTTGGTTTGGCATTGTTGCCATGGTGCGCAGTGTGCGCTTGGTTTGGCATTGTTGCCATGGTGCGCAGTGTGCGGCTTGGTTTTGGAATTAGGGTTCGCGGTCGAAAAAGCCTAATCTGGTATTTTGAAAAAATACCCCTATTATTATTTACACCCGAGTTAAATGCTCTTAGTTAATGTGTCATGTAACACTAGGTCATGGGGTTTTACGATTTTACCCTTGTTTAAAAACCACCATCAACATTAAGTCCCCCCGCTTAGCTTGGAACATGGGCTTTGTTGCGTAGGTAAGCATAAGATGGTGACAAACTATCAACAAGAAACCGTAAAGAGAATTGAGGAGGCTTGTCCGACCTTTTATAGATAGGATTTGGAATCCCTTGCCTTTGGTAGTTTTGCACAAACGGGAGGCGGGCACAATTGGTGGGGCCGGTGCAGCTTGGGCGACGTTGGGAAGTGCGTGAGTTGGGAAACTGAGTGTGCTAGTTGGTGGGACCGGCGCAAGGTGTGGAAGTTGTGCGTGCTGCAGGCGTGACTTGGGCGGCCATTTAGAAATCGGCGCAATTGGTGGGGCCGGTGCAACTTGGGTGACGTTAGGAAGTTGGCGTGAGTTGGGAAACTGAGCGTGCTAGCTGGTGGGGCCGGCGCAAGGTGTGGAAGCTTTGCGTGCTTGCTGGCGTGACCGATGTAAACAAGGAGGAAGTTTCTTCGTGATAGCAAAGTTTCCTTATCTTGCTTCCCTTCACGTGCGCGCTTCAATTAGGGCATTATTCGTGCTAAAATATGGAAGCGTTATGTCCCTCATTGCTTCCTTTCCCTTTTTAAGATTCCGTATTTATACCCAAAAATAATTGCATCGTCTCCTCGTTTGAGAAAAGGTTCTTCTTGTCGAGTTTCTCTCTTTGTCATGTCGCACAGAGATGAATTATCTCTTAACCAGCCAAGTTCTCCAAGTGAAGGCGTGAGGTCTAATTCTTGCAAAAGCACCCCCACCGTGGTTATTCGGGCTAAGAAGATCATACTGGGATGTTTTCTTATTCTTCTCTCGCTCGTGTTATCCTCTTTTATATGTGCATAGATATGGTAGAACTGGGTCATTTTTCTTATCTTTTGCAAAGTGTATGATGGGACCCTCCGTGGATGGTCTGCGCCTTTAACTCTTCGGAGAAGGATTTAGGACTTGGTGAAGATCGATATTCTTCTCTTGAGGAGGCATTGGTTGGGACCGAATCTCCGTTCCACGAAGCTAGCGAAATCATTAAGGACCTCCCTTCCATCTATCCCCACGAAGAACAGTGCATATTCAGACTTTCTTAGGTTCAGTGAGCATGGAGGAGGGGCGGGAGAACAAGGAAGAGTCTTGGCATGTTGAAAGGTTTCAGCGTGGCAAAGCCTTTCCTCGATCCGGGCATGGGGCGGATTAGACTGTTTCTAGGTTGAAACGTCGGAAAAGTGAACGCGTGGTGGTCTTGGAGGAGAGCGCCATGATTCTCGACCCTGATGTGGATGAATCAAAAAAACTTTCTCCGAAGTGCCGCTGAGGAAACCTTTGAAGGATCATATGATGGAAACGAAAAATCCTTTGAAGTTGATGCCAAAGGTGTTGTTGGTGATCGGAGGGGTTATGGTGGCGTATCTTTGGAATGGTCTCTCGGGAGGACACCGGCCGTGGCTGCCGGATGGGATGTTGAGGTTCTTTCGCCGCTAAAACCGTTGAGTGGAACCTTGTTGCTTCGAAGGATTGCTGGGGAAGTGCTTGAAGATAGCTTTGCCGAAGGGACTTGTGCTCCATCCTTTCGAGGGCTAGTTCCTCCCTTTTGTTATTTTCATTGTTATCTGCTTAGTTCCCCTGGTGTCCCCTTTTTGTAAACTCGTTTTTTTTTTCTTCTTCTTCATCAGTCGACATTTTGCTTCCTATATATATTTTTTTTTTGAAAGAGGTTGTGGTATGATGGCTCTGCAATGGTTTTCTGGGCTTTTCTGGTGTATTTCTCTGATATCTGAAGGATTCGCTCGGAGAGATATATATATTTTTTTTATTTTTTCTTTTTTTTTGACAAAAGGGAAATCCCTAGGGAAAAAATACAAACGGTGTATTCATCTTGGGGAATTACAGCTATTAAGAGGAATTGTTAAAGGAAGTACTAGAAAGGGAGTGATTGGGAAGTACAACATTTTAGGGATTGGGTTCCTTGAGCCATCGCGAGTGAACTATCACGCCTTCAGGTGTGTCTGTATTGACGAGCTTGCAATATCCTCCCAAAAGGGTATCCGCAACCGGATACAGCTCGCCTTCACCTTCATCGGGCAAATCCATTTTTACTGTCATCCTCCCTACTTGAAATGAGCTTTCCTTAACCACCACATCTCCGATTGAAAACGGGTTCAGACGTCGTTGTGTAATCGTTGAGCCTTGGCTTCGTTGGTTTCTATAGAAGTTTCCAAGCTTGCAAAGTGTTGAATGGTCCAGCTCCCCATTCACATTTCTTAACGGCGTTTTGCGCCGCATCGCGCCAAGTCCCCATGACAGAATGGGGAAGGAAAAATGGTTGCGTAAGAGGTTGCTCGGTCGGACTTACTTGCATTTGAAAATCATGGGCTAGCGCCAACAGGTCCTCTCAGGATGCCCGGTTCCTTCAATAGCTCGTTGATGAGATAACCCGTGGGATGATTTGTTGGGAATTCCTCCCGGCGTGAATCTAGAGGGTGTTCATCCAATTTCGCTTTGTTGTCGAGAACCCATAAGCGTCCCAAAATCATGTCATGATCTAGTTCTTTGACAATGTGGAACTTGCGTGCGTCCAGCGTCTCCCATCTCGATCTCTAGGTTGATGTAGCCATGCGCGTTCAAAGCCTCCCCCTCGAGCTCTTAATCACAGACGGGAAATAGGTAGCGTCTTGTTTTGTAAATCCGGCTGCCTTTAGTGTCTTGAAAGTAATGATGTTGTGGCCGAGAGGTGGTGTCGATGAGCGTGTCGTCAAATTCATTACCTCTTAAACGGACGTGGTCGCAGTCCGATTCTACGCTCGCTTGTTTGGGAAGCTTGGGCCCTTGGCGTGGATTCTGAGGAGAGAAAAAGCCGTTTGCCGGATACAACACGATTGAAAGCTGCGAAAATATCTTGGCGCCGAACCTTGGAAAGGTAGAGAATTTCGCATACATGTCGCATCATGGATTGTACAGTCTCGTGTACTGAGTCCCCGGGAGGAACCGCAGCTTTCTTATTGGGAGTGGGTCTCGATGCACCCTCGTCTGCCTCCTAGTTGGAGTTCTCCCGCTTCCATCCTTTCTTTGAAAATATGCTTTAGTCCGTTGCAATCGCTAGTGGGTGGTGAACGAACCTTAGGTAATGGCAAAGATTTGGGGTTCGCCATCTCACCTCGGCTGGGTGGACGCCCGAGCGGTGGCAATCCGATGACATGATCTTGAACCTGTGCTTCTAGGAGGTCAATCACCTCTTCGATGGGGAATGGGAAATCAAGGGTATTTCCTTCGGTCTCACGATGCCGCACAGGAGTTTTAGTGACGATCTTAGTTGCGAGGTTCGTTGCGCCCGCCGCTTCACGTTTTGGCTGGTGGCTCGTAGTTGCGGCTTTCCTTTTTCCTCTTTCGTTTACTATGTTCACGGAGGATGAGCCGGCATTAAATTGTTTGTTGATGAGGCGTCTACTCCCGCGGGTTTCGCGCGCGTCTTCGGTCCGAGCTGGCCTAGTTCTTTCCAGTAATGCTGGTGCTGTTGTTGAAGATCGCCTGGCGGCTTCATGGAGTTCGGAGAACGTTTGGAAACGCAAGTTTTCTAGCAGGCGCGTAGATTGGAACCATACCATTGATGCATGCGTTCACCAATTGTTGCTCGGCCACATTTGGGTCGTGACAATGAGTGCTTGAACCACCGAACCTTTTGACGAAATCATTCGGATGTTCGTTATCCCACCGGTACATTCTTCCGAGGTCCGAAAAAGTAATTTGCTTTACACGAAGAAGTATTTCTTGTAAAACGCAGCTGACCATGCTACTCAGCTTGGGAATGCCGCTCGGTGGGATGTTGTTGTACCATGTATACGCCTTCCAAAGAAGTGATTTTGAGAATTCCTTAAACGAAGAACGTGATTATATTCATGTTCACCTAGGGATTCCAGGAAGCGAGAAACATGCTCACGTGCATTCAGGAGACCATCGTATGGGGTAAATTGAGGAGAAGAGTACCCCTTGGGAGAGGGATTCAGTATTTCGGATGGGTAAGGGGGTTGGTGATGATGCACGTCCAACTCATCATTCTTGATTTGTTGCGGAGGAGTTGTTCCAAATCTTCTCTCGTGACAAAGTTGGGTGGTGATTTCTTTCCATGGGGATTCTAGTGCGAGTTTCCTCATCCATGGAGGCGTGCTCCGCCGAGGTGTCAAGGCGTCGGGGTTGTTGGAGACGTTCTTAAATGGCTCGGGAGGGCGCGACTCACGTGGTAGTCGTTGCATCAGGGTCTTGAGAAAGATGAGTACCTTCTTCCGTGTTGAAACCATATCCTCCTCTGGGCTCTGGCGAGCATCTCTTGTCGTTCTATCAGATCAGCGATGGTGACGTAAGGGCGACTTCCTCTTGTCCCTACGGTCGGAGGCGCCATGCTAGACGAAGCATTTGGGGTCGTGGTGGCGGCTCTAGCCCTGGTGATCGGGTGGCGCGACACTCGAAAAAAGATATTTTCGTTGCCGTGATTAGAGGGTTGTGCAGGAGAGACGCTAGAGGAGGCGGCTGGCTCGCCCCGGTGATTGGCGGTGTTACACTTGAGGGAGTGCATTCGATGTTGCCGTTGTCCCACCGGTGACGTGAACAACGTTATTGGGAGAGACGCTAACATCGGGGGTACGTTCGTGGCCGGGTGTTCTCGGCAGCCGCTCCGGGACTCGAGTTCCACCATGTTGGGATTTGACGTCGGAAACGAAATCAGAGTCGGAGTTGGTATTGTAACCGACAGATCAATCCTCCCGGCGTGGTCGCCAATTGTTTATGGGTGAAAATCGTTTTCGCCGATTTAGGTAAATTCGGTAGGTGAGTGAGAAACGGTTCAAACCCTAAACAAATGTGCTGCACGTGAGCACTTTATAGATTCGAGAGATCAATCTGTACAAGTCCGGCCTAAACCAAGAAATGGCCGTTCCCGGACTTGTTTTGGTCACAAAGTAGAGGAGAAGGGTTGATTTGGGGAGGAAGCAAAGAAAGGTGTTGAGACTAGAATAATGCTCGGGAGAGTAGTATCTCGACTTGTATCAAAGTAGAAGCTTGGGAAGCTTGCAAGAGATGAAAGCTTTTGGGAGAGCTTGCAAAGTTGCCTTTCTTCGAGAGTGTAGTATTTTTCTCCGACCGAGACTTGTTGTCCGGTGGAAATAGGTAAGACCTATTTATACAAGTCGAGGTTGAACGTACTCTCGGCCTCATGAAGAAAGAGAGTAAAGGGTGAAATAATGAGAGGAGGTGGTAACCGCAAGGTGTTTATGGGTGAAAACGTTTTCACCATTATTTCCCTCATTTATTTGACCGCTTTATTCCTTTTCACGCTTTCTAAATGTGAGCGTAGTGTACGCCGCAAGTCATGAACGCCAAACCAAAACCCGGAAAGCATCCCCAGTTTGTGTTGATATCTCGAGTGTTGGTTACACCTTGAGTGCAAGTGGCGCCGCTAGTGGCGCGTGTGGCATGTGTCATTGGCATGTGCGGAATGCCCTTGTTGCGGGTTGTACTTCGAGCGCAAGTGGCAATGCCAGAGCTGCTAGTGGCGTGCGTGGCATGTGCCAATGGCATGTGTGGAATGCCTTGGTGGTAGGTTGTAAGTGGCAATGCTAGAGCTGCGTGGCATGCGTGGCCGTTAGGGCGTGGCCTTGGTAGGAAAAGCTACCAGCGAGCATGTTGGCATGTGCCAATGGCATGCGTGGTAGTTAGGGCCGTGGCCTTCGTAGGAAAAGCTACCAGCGAGCATGTTGGCATGTGCCAATGGCATGCGTGGCCGTTTAGGGCCGTGGGCCTTGGTAGGAAAAGCTACCAATGAGCATGTTGGCATGTGCCAATGGCATGCGTGGTCATAGGGCGTGGCCTTGGTAGGAAAAGCTACCAAATGAGCATGTTGGCATGTGCCAATGGCATGTGTGGCCGTTAGGGCCGTGGCCTTGGTAGGAAAAGCTACCAAAGGAGCATGTTGGCATGTGCCAATGGCATGCGTGGCCGACTTGGCCTAGGTTGCATGGTTTGCAAGCCTAGGGCGCTATATTTGGCATGCGCCAATGGCATAGCTTGGAAATATGGCTTGTGGTACATGTTGGCATGTGCCAATGGCACGTACGGCCATGTTGACCTAGTTGCACGTTTTGCAAGCCTAGGGCGCTAAATTTGGCATGCGCCAATGGCAGAGCGGCTTGGAAATATGGCTTGTGGTACGGGTTGGCATGTGCCAATGGCACGTACGACCATGTTGACCTAGTTGCACGTTTTGCAAGCCTAGGGCGCTATATTTGGCATGCGCCAATGGCATAGCGCTTAGTTTGGCATGGTTGCCAATGAGTGCGATATGTAGTTTGGTTTTGGCGTCATTTGCCATGGGTGAGCGATGCAGCGGCTTGGTTTTGGCGTTGTTGCCATGGTGCGCAGTGTGCGGCTTGGTTTGGCATTGTTGCCATGGTGCGCAGCAGCGGCTTGGTTTGGCATTGTTGCCATGGTGCGCAGGATGTGCGGCTTGGTTTGGCATTGTTGCCATGGTGCGCTGATGTGTCTGCGGCTTGGTTTGGCATTGTTGCCATGGTGCGCGATGCTGCGGCTTGGTTTGGCATTATTGCCATGGTGCGCAATGTGCGGCTTGGTTTTGGAATTAGGTTACGTGTTGAAAACCTAATCGGTATTTTGAAAAAATACCCCTATTAATTATTTACACCGAGTTAAATGCTCTTAGTTAATGTGTTGCGGGTAACACTAGGTCATGGGGTTTTACGATTTTACCCCTTGTTTAAAAACCACCATCAACACTAGGACAAACTAATTTATCTTTAATGATAACTATTTAAGACCAATTAAATTGTCTCAAAAACGAAAGTTTTGTGTCAATTTAATTTGTCTTTAATGATAACTATTTAAGACCAATAAAATTTGATCTCAAAAACGAAAGTTTGTGTCAATTTGATTTGTCTTTAATGATGACTATTTAAGACCAAAAAAAATTGTCTCAGAAGCGAAAGTTTTGTGTCAATTTAATTTGTCTTTAATAGTATATTATTTGAAACAAAAAAAATTGTCTCTAATTAATTTAATCAAAGACAAAATCAATAGCCCCTAAAGGACTAACATGTTCGTCTCTAAATATTTTTCAGGACATGGTAAAGAGAAAAACAAAAAACCAACAGAAGTCAATCGAATTTTAGTTGTTACCCTGGATATATAGCCGTAGGAATCATCAGCCATGTGTTGGTATATCAGACATGGTAAAGAGAGTGAAACGCTTTCATCCTCGGCTCGCTTGTGCACGCTCAGATCACATTTTAATGTAAAATACACACAACCATTTATGGTTAGGTTTGGTCTTTGTCGAACCCAATCAGTAAATCAATTACGGTTGGTTTACTTAAAATCAAACCCAACCATAATTTTGCTTAGAAAACTTGAAAAAAATGTAGGAACCCAGAGATTTTTACGTTCAGGTTTTGTGGGAGTCTGATCCGACCGTAGATATACGATTAGAAATCTAGTCGTAACAACTTTTTTTTATTTTACAGTTAAGAGTTCTTATTTTCCTAACCGTAACAACTTCAGGAAACAAGTTCATGGCTGAGAAACTAAGAATACCTACTTTTTCTCTGATTTCAATAATCCATTTCAAACATGAAAAAGGGAAAAAAAGATGGGTTTTCGAATCTAAAATAATTTGGTTAAAGAGAAGAAGAGGAGAAGAACATGTACTTAGACAACCATATTTAGGTTTGTGGAAGATGATGATTTGATTTCAATAGAAAAAAAAAGAGGGAAAGATTTGTGGTTGAATTAGAATTAGATTTTGATTTTAGATAAGGGTAACTTAGACACTTGTTATTGCATTCAAGACACCCCATAACCAACTTTTTAGTCACTAAAAATCAATGTGAAGCTCCTCTATTGGAATGTGACGCCCCAATAATAGGTTTCTTTTTTAGTTCCCAACAATAGGAACTATATGTTGAGCAATTAGGCATAAATTTATCCCGACTCCCCATAATTTAGTAACATCAACTCCATCAACAACCACTTATGAGTCATTTTTCAGTCGACACCCCTTATCTCATATTTTGGATCGAACTAATCCATTGACACAAATAGTTCATGGACGAAAATTGAGTTATTTAGGTCTTGGAGGATTGACAGGTCATAAGTGTTTGGTCATCTTGGGTTTTTATGACTAGTTATGTTTTTAATAAGGATTATAAAGTGTTGAGAATGTAGTGGTGTGAGTGGAAATGGTTGAATACAAGGAATTTGTAGCCTCAAATGGGCTATGGCCGTTTGCCGAGTCCACACACTCCCCGAGACTTGCCTCGTGTCCTGCAAACTAGTAGACATGTTTTGACCAAAAAAGTCATAAAACCCTAATCGTCTTCTTCTTCTGAAACTTGGTTGACGGCTCATTTTTTGTGTCCTTTCTTAGCTCATCTGATTTGCAAGGTCCATCAATCAAAGAAAAAATCTGATTAATCAAATCAAAGATTAGCCAAGTAAGGCCACATAAAATGAGTGAAACTTAAAATTCAACCTGATTTTGTCTTCACCGGTTGGTTTTGTTAGTGGAATTCTTTGAAAGCTGGTCTCGCTTCTTTTCAAAGAAACAAATCTTTGATTTCTCCCATTTGATTATCAAAGCTTCTTCTATCTCACCCCAAATCTTTGATTTATACTATCAGATCTATATATTTGGTAGTTATATGAACTATCTTGACTGCCGATTATGGTAGGATATTTGCAAAGAGAGCCACTGTATAATCGAAATTCATGATAACTCTTTCTTTCTTACCGATTATAGGATCAACCAAAATTAAAAAAAAAAAAAAGATTTTTGCAAAATCTCATTTTAGGGCTACTCTATATTCGGTAGTTATATGAAATATCTTGACTACCGATTATGGTAGGATATTTGCAAAGAGAGCCACTTTATAATAGGAAGTCATGATAACTCTTCCTTTCTTAACGATTATAGGCTCAACCAAAATTTTTTTTTTTTAAAAAAAAGGATTTTTGCAAAATCTCATTTTAGGGCTACTGTATAATCGGTAGTTATATGAAGTATCTTGACTACCGATTATGTTAGGATATTTGCAAAGAGAGCCACCGTATAATCGGAAGTCATGATAACTCTTCCTTTCTTCCGATTATAGGCTCACCAAAATTCCAAAAAAAAAAAAAAGATTTCTGCAAAATCTCATTTTGGGGCTACTCTATATTCGATAGTTATATGAACTATCTTGACTACCGATTATGGTAGGATATTTGCAAAGAGAGCCTTTGTGTATAATCGGAAGTCATGATAACTCTTCCTTTCTTACCGATTATAGGCTCAACCAAAATTCCAGAAAAAAAAGATTTTTGCAAAATCTAATTTTGGGGCTACTCTATATTCGGGAGTTAAATAACCTAAATTCCCTACCGATTATGGTAGCATTTTTGCCAAATGTCTACTTTAATCTGGGAGTCAAGATAACTTTATTTACTACCGATTATAGGATAGTCAAAATTAAAAAGATAAAGGATTTTATTTTGGGGATACTTTATATTCGGAAGTTATACAAACTAAATTTACTCTCGATTGTTGATTAACTACCCATTGTATAGTTATCTACCGATTGTAAAGGGTAGTTTGGCTATTAAAAAAAAATGCCCCGGAAATAACCTACCGATTATGACATTTTTTATCGTTTTTTGTCCCCCTAATTCTTTTGGGGTCGCCCCTAAAGACCCAGGCTAAATTAGTCAAGCTTTGTTTTGTATTCTAGAAACAATAAATTGTGTGTGATAAAGAAAACCAGCGGAGTTTTACGCGTTGATCGTTACCTATAAAAGGTGTTATACGCATTCAATGTTCTGAATTAGACCATTCTTTATGCGGAAGATAAATTATATACATTTCGAAATAATCACGTATGAAAGATAATTTGGCGATTGAAATGATGGAAGAAACTAAAAAGCTAACTACTTTGATAGTTGTCTCAATCTAAACCAAGGGATGTTTTTGTGAGTAAGGAACATCTGAAGCTTTCTCCAGTGAACATTTTAGACAGCCCGGTTCATAAATAGAAGAAGATGTTGTAAATTGGAAAGTGAACCACAAATATATGTAGTAGCTTCCTCTTTTTTGTTAAGAAATGAAGTAACAAGAAGGAAGAGTGTTCTTGTAATGGTGAATTGCTTTTTCATCTAAGTTGTTTTATCCGACTTGCTCATTTACCTCCTCTGCATCTGATCAGAATATTCGTATTTGTGTGGCGGCCAGGCATTTCTCATTGGCTGGTCTTTTGTAATAGTACTACTTATATGCTTGCTCTCTCCCTTGTATCAGTAAGAGGATCTAACAAGAGATAACTTGCATGCAGATTTATTTGGTGATCTTAGTACTTATTCCATCATCGTAGATGATGATTGAAGAAGGTCATATGAAGAGCTTTTGGTGATGATAACATGGAATTATGCTGGGATTCATCGTCGATTTTGAAAAGAATAGAACTCTTGTTTCTTGAGACTACAAATGTCTTTGTGCCTCGCAGGATACTTTTGTTTGTTTGTTTTTCCCTAGGTAGATTGGCAGTACCATTGGGTACATATTTAGATAGGCTAGCTCTTATTTGCTGTGTTGTTGCAAGATTTTTTGTATACACAGTCCAACATCTTTTGTATACACAGAAAAGTCCAATACATAGAAAAAAAAAAAAAAAAAAAAGGTTATACACGCGCATTATCTGACCCGCCATTTAATGGGTCGGGAGATCTTACCCGTTAATGGCGGTAGGGTGGCGGGTAAAATTTTTCTTACCCGCCAGTCAGCGAATAGGGTGGCGAAATAAGCCATATCCTACCCGTTGTGCAGCCCTAGATGGGACCGTGTCGATCGGTAAACTCTTGACCGCCACCTTCGAGACCGCCGTTTGCAAACCTTCGAAATTCTGGTTTGCGAATCGGGCAAGTCCATAGTAGCCTCAAATGGGCTATGGCCGTTTGCCGAGTCCACACTCCACAAGACTTGCCTCGTGTCCTGCAAACAAATAGACATGTTTTGACCAAAAAGTCATAAAACCCTACTAATCTTCTACTTCTTGCTTTTTGGGAGACTCTTCTTCTGAAACTATGTTGACGACTCATTTTTTGTGTCCTTTCTTAGCTCATCTGATTTGCAAAGTCCATCAATCAAAGAAAAAATCTGACTAATCAAATCAAAGATTAGCCAAGTAAGGCCACAGAAAATGAGTGGAACTTCAAATTCAACCTGATTTTGTCTTCACTGGGTTGGTTTTGTTAGTGGAATTGCTGAAGCTGGTCCTGCTCTTTCAGCAGCAAATCTTTGATTTTTGATTATCAAAGCTTCTTGTATCTCACCCCAAATATTTGATTTATACTATCAGATCTATATATTTGCAGTATTCCATTTTTTGTTGGTAGACTAGTCTATATTTATACTAGGTTAGGATTTATTTCTTCTTTATCAAATTGCAATTTCATGATTTTGTCAATAATCTTAGCTAAGATAATCCAATTTGAGGTTTTAGATTGCTCTGTATTTGAGATTATGAGGAATGGAATGCAACTCATAGCATGACAGGCAACTTAGAAAACAATACTAACAGCATTGCACATTTAGATAAACTATGGGGCTATAGTTTTCAGAGATTTTTGGATAGTGCTTTGTCAATTGAGTCTTACTGATTTTGTATTTCTTCAATTGAATTGCTTGGGTTCTTCCTATTACTTTACTGATTTTGTCTCAGACAGAATGTGAAACGCTCTCATCTTTTTAGGGTTTCAGAAGAGACGGAAATTTGGTTCAGTCAGTTGCCTCCTCATTTTATTTGCATTCTTTGCCTTTGGAGTAGCATATCTAATATAAATTTGCTGTACTGATGTTGCTCTCAACCATCCATTCTGTCAAGGGAACTCCTGCACCAATTACCTTCTGAATGACTGATACTAGATAAATTAGCATTGGAGTGTAGTTCTCAGTTCTCAATTTAAGCTTGTTAAGATTATAGAAATTGATCGTTTTCATCCATCAACTAGCCCGGGTGAGAGATCCGTCTACTAACTCAAATTAAGCTTGTCTTACCATCACACAGATGCTTTTTCCATATGTACCACACCCCAAGCCAATAGCAAAAGCTTGCTTAACTTGAGAAATATTCTTCATTATAAATGGGATTGTGATACTTCAACCTTGTACAAATGTATTTGTACTTATACTTGCAGGCTGCAGCATCCACTGCTTGATTACAAACTCTTGGTATATTGCTTATGCCTTTACTTTTGTCCCATGGGAATGATGGGAGTCATGGGGCACACCACCCACTGATATACAAGTAAAGAAAGTTTTACAAATGCTCCAACTTTTAAGAGAATGTTTATATAATAATTTAAACCCACTTTGATCTAACTTTTAAAAATATGTTTTGTTGCACAGTGGTAGCACCTGCTACACTATCACCAACAAGTTTGAGAATCCCAGAAGAGTTTCAGAGATACTGGAAGAAAATTAGCAAATTTCATGGCAATCAGATATGCTGATTATGATGAGCCGTTGTTACTCACTGATACTTATATTGAAGGTATGGTGAATTACAAAGGAGACAAGATCAAGAACAACAACAACAGTGAGTTTGGTGGATGGAAATCTGCTTCTCGGGTTATAGTAACTGGTGGCATAGAATCATTCATTTTCTTTGGAATTTCTGCAAATCTAATTAGCTTTCTAAGTATCCAGTTAGGACAATCTACAGCAACAGCAGCACAGAATGTTAATACTTGGACTGGTTTCATATTTATGCTTCCAGTACTTACTGCATATGTTGGTGATTCATATCTTGGCAGATTTCGTACCATCTTGTTTTTTACTATCATCTATGTTTTGGTAAATTTCTCACTCTCTCTTTTGATTGCCCTTAATTTTGTTTTTTGTGGATTCAATATGAATATTATTATTAAGGGTGTCTTTTTAAAACTTGTGTTTCTGGTTGGTGAATATGGAGACTCTGCCTCATGGCCAACTGGTATATTGATAAGTGCTTTGTATACCAAATTTCCAACTGGTGTATCTACGGGTTTTGTTATAGTCCAGTACTCATTTCCGCAGTATAAGTGATTTATGTGTGGTTGTTGAGACACCGCAAGTGCCATATCAGTATCTTTGGGCTGCATTGTTTGATGTCCTAATACGTTTTTCGGAATTATTTTTTGTGGCAGGGACTTGGGCTGTTAACACTGTGTACTTCACAGTTGGCTGCCTGTTCTGACAATGCCGGGGTAGAAAACCCTTCCTGTCCGTCTCCGACTACTTTTGAAGTAATCTTCTTCTTTTCTTCATTGTATCTAATTGGAATTGGTAGTGCTGGATACAAAACCTGTGTACCAGCTTTTGGTGCAGACCAGTTAGGTGAACTAAATTCTCATGAATCCAAGTCCAATAGTTCATTCTTTAATTGGTGGGTGCTCGGAACATCTGTTGGATCATGCAGTTCTCACTTAATATTGCACTATGTCCAAGATAATTTGGGCTGGGGTCTTGCATTTGCAATTTCATGCATTTCAATGGTAATAGCGCTAGTTGTTATCATGTCTGGTATAAAATCCTATCGCTACCCTCTAAAAGAAGATACAGATAAGGTGAGCCCATTTAATGGAATAATCTATTGTTTGGTTAATATGTTCAAGAATTGCAGAACCACCTCATCACCATCATCATCATTGGCAATCACCATCCAAGTGGATCCAACTACTAATAAGTCACAAGGATCAAGCAAAGCTGGGACAGCGTCTACTATTAGTAAGGTTGAAGGTGTAAAGGCTGTACTGCGGGTGGTTCCAGTATGGATTATATGTTTGATACACCCAATAGTGCAGTCTCAAGTTGTTACCTTCTTTATTAAGCAAGGGAGCACTATGGACAGATCTATGGGATCAGGCTTCCAGATACCCACAGCTTCAATTCAGATCTTCCTTAGTATATCCATCATGCTGTTTGCAGCAGTGTATGGCCGTACGTTTGTTCCAATTGCTCAAGCTTTTACTGGAAAACCTAATGGCATAACTACACTTCAGAGAATTGGTGGTGGCATATTTATTTCTGCCATGTCGATGGTTGTAGCAGCTATAGTGGAGAACAGAAGGCTTAAAATTGCTCAGGAGTTTGGTTTTGTTGATGATGATCCGAGAGCAACAGTTCCTATGGTTGTCTGGTGGTTGATTCCGCAATATGTCTTGTCAGGTCTTGCTCTGGTATTTGCTTGTGTCGGTTTACAAGAGTTTTTCTATGATCAAGTTCCCGATGGACTAAAGAGTGTTGGTCTGGCCTTGTACTCAACAATGTTGGGCATAGGAAATTTCCTCAGTGTCCTCCTTATATCAGTCATTCAGAAGGTAACTACTGCAGGCGGCCAACACGGATGGATCGCAAACAACATAAATCAAGCGCACTTAGATTACTTCTATTGGTTTCTAGCTGGTCTCAGTGTAATAGAGCTGATTGCATTCCTATGTTTCTCGAAATCATATGTATATAAGCAAGGATCTCCAATGTAATCAGGGATCAAGAAAGAGTAATTTCTTCTGCTAAGTAAAATAGTCAAAACCAGAGTTTTACTGTTTTTACTTTACACCAAACCAGATTCCAACAGTCATCCAATTAGTCAAAAAGAGTATTTGTAGCTTGGATGACAAACCCATAGCTAGAGTTACCGCGTCAAGGCATAAATGCATTGCTCAAAATGGAAAATTTCAACTTGGTAAAGAAAATTTCAAACAAGTTATTTTGGGCATTCAAGTAATGGATTCTGACAGCAGCATCAGGAAGCAACCAAGTACCTTTCACTTTCGCTCTACAAGTACATGTTCCTCCTCCTTTAAAATTCATTTCCAATTTCTCAATCTCCAGAAAACTAGAGAACATAGAAGAAAATGGCGAAAAAATCGGTTTTTAGATTTGGTGGAAGCTCTAGTAACAATGCTGAAGATTATACAGGCGGGATCACTAAGTTTAAGTTTCAGGAACTTGTTGCAGCTACAAAGAATTTTGCACAAGAGTCTATTTTGGGTGAAGGAGAATATGGGCGTACATTCAAAGGTTGCTTAAAGCGCAGTGGACAGGTTTGTGCATCAGTTAAACTTTTTGGAAATGCTGTTTTAATTATCATAGTCTTTGCTCTTCAAATAACTTTTGGTGAGTAATGTACAGAAATCATCTTCACAGGATGTTGCAATTAGACGATTTGACGACGAAAACATAAGTAACATCTATGGATGCGATAACCAGATAACGTTTTCGACAATTTGTTTGCGTAGCCTCTTGCACCATCCTAACGTAGCCGATCTGATAGGTTACAGTATCAATGACAGAGACCAGATGTTTTTGGTTTATGAATTCATGCCATTGGGATCCTTGAAGAGTCATTTACATGGTAAGATGAACTACTAAATCTCTTTCTTGCATTGATCTGATCTTCATCATCCGGGACTAAGACGATTCAAATGTATCATATCATGTTTTTTTTTCAGATCTTAATAAGAAGCCTCTGGACTGGAATACGAGGATGAAAATTGCAGCTGGTGCAGCTAAAGGACTACAGTACTTGCACGAAATATCCAATCATCCTGTAATCCATGGAAATATCAAACCCTCCAATATTCTCATAGGCGAAGAATCGTATGACCCCAAGCTGTCAGATTTCTTCCTGTTGAAAGAACGCATTCCAGAACGTGACGAGTCTGGCTATACGAGGTTTTTCGGCAGCCAGAGCCAACGCCAGGCACCTGAATTTCTTGAAAATTTTAAACTCACTCAACAATCCGACATCTACAGTTTCGGCTTAGTCTTGCTTGAACTGATTTCAGGGCGCAAAGCAGAGAAGACGCCTAGTCTCACTCAATGGGTAAATTGTTTAGCTGTTCATTTTACAAACCCTCAATTGATGCAGATTGAGAAAATAGCAGCTAATTTCTTGTTTGGTGACTGTGCAGGCAATTTGTAAATTGGTTGTGTACGGTGAGGAATTCACTGCAGTAGCTGATCCACGGCTGGAAGGCCGTTATCCAGAGCAAGGCTTGTACCAAGCTCTTTCTCTTGCAGCTGAGTGTTTACAACGCAAAGATGTAACCCGGCCTCGTATAGGATACGTTGTGAATGTTCTATCAAATTTAGCTTCAGAAATGTACGACCAGAACGCTATCCAATTTAATCGAGCAGGCACATTGGCAGTTGGGAACCTTGAGAAGGAAAGACTAACACAGCAATGGCGAGGTGTCCATTGTTTCTTTGTTTAGCTGATATGCCATGACTGGATCAATGAAAGCTCAACTGTATCCTTTTTAACTGATAGCTCACTTTATTGAATTCCCAATGCCAAACTTGTATGAATCTGACTCACATTACATCTGAATCCAGTTCTTATTTGTGGACTTTGTTTGTTTTAATTTTTCTATCACAACAAACTTGTCTGAATCAGCTGACTCACTACACCTGAATCTGGATTCTTAGTTTCCTGTTTGTTTCTTCTAACCCCACAAACTTGTCTAAATCTGACTAATTATATCTCAATCTGACTCAAATATTACCTCACAAATCAGATAAAAAATTATACTGTACATGAGTTAGATATATGAACTGAATCAGACCTCGAGTCAGATATGCAAACAAAAAAGATTGCTCTACTCAAGAGTAAGAAGATTCCCTATAATAAAAGGGATGGTGATGCTTCAACCTTACTTCAAATGAGTGGGTCAAAACCATTATTTACTTTTTTCCAAAACGGCTTAAAATGGGATCAATTCTTTGTAGTTAAAATATTGCTTAGCTTGAACAAATACCCAAAACTAGAATTGCCGCGTGAGGCCAACCTGCATGCCCATGTGGTCTTTCGCGTTCTAAAATTGGCAAAAAAAAAAAAAAAAAAAAAAAATTCCCTATTTCTCACCCCTAATTTTCCTATTTCCTATCCTCACA
>JAJJWW010009039.1:0-54156 GCA_023531295.1 Papaver armeniacum
TTAGGAATGAGCAATGGAATTTTATTAAAAGCATAAGTGATTTAAATACTCCTTTGGCTATTATAGGTGACATGAATTTCATTTTACATAAAGATGACAAAGAAGGTGAAAATAATCCATCTACTAGCAGTTTTTCCTATATTTTCCATTGTATCCAAACTTTAGGATTAGTAGACCTTAATTTTAATGGCCTCCCCTTTACTTGGACTAATAAAAGAACCGATAAACACCATATTCAGGAAAGAATAGATAGGGTTTTGGTTAATCATAAGTGGCTAGAAATATTTACAAAATCTTGTAATAAACATCTTACTAGGGTTGCCTCAGACCATGCTCCAATTCTTCTGGAAACTATCCCGGCTGGTGATAAATGTGTGAAGCCGTATAGGTATATGAAATGTTGGATGAAACATAAGAATTATAGTAATTTAATAGAAAAATCTATACAAACAAGTAAGAATAAGGACAATAATATATTTAGGATGCTTAAGAGATTAGAATGTGATCTTAGAGCCTGGAATAAAGCCGATTTTGGAAATATATTTAGAAATATATCCAATACACTAGAGAACATTGAAACTGAAAATAGAAAACCCTATAGTTTAGAAACAAAAATTAAGATTGAGCAGTTACAGAATGACCTATCTAACTGGTATGAAATAGAAAAAGCGTATTGGGGTCAGCATGTCAAAGAAAAATAGATTGAGGAAAATGACAATAACACTAAGTTTTTTCATCAGTATGCCTCTGATAGAAATAGGTACAATAGGGTTCATTCTCTGAGAGATAGTTCTGGCCTCTGGATTGAAGGTCAATAGCAACTAAGTTCGTTGTTAACTAATAATTTTAAGAGCATTGCTAATTCTAATGGAAATGACGCCTGACCACATTTTTGTGAAATATTAAAACCATCCATAAGTTTGTCTGATAATAATAAACTGAATGAAATACTTAGTGAGACTGAAATTAAGGATGCCATTTTTATGATGAATGCTTGGGGGGCGCCAGGGCCAGATGGTTTTCCCCCTGGGTATTATCAACAACACCGGGAACTTCTTAAAGAGGACATAGTTCTCTGGGTTCAGAAAGTGTTTAGAGAAAAAAGATTTAATCATAAAATCAATCATTCGTTTATTTCCCTCATTCCGAAGACTAAAACACCTAAAACTCCTACTACAAGAAAATGGGCATTTAGTGACAATTGTTTTTCCATCAAAAGCTTTTTTGTCAGTAAACATATTCACTTGTGACGAATTGCAAAATTGTTAGTACAAATGTTCCTTCTACGGCAAAAAAAATTATTTTGTCTTTACAATTGTCGTCAAAAGTATGGATGACAACAACACCTTGTCATAGTTTCATTTGTCGCCGATGATTTGTTTGGTGAGAATTTTACCTGTCATAAATTTTACTTATACTGACTATGATAAATACTCGTCGCAAGAAATATAATTTATAACCACTACTTTGTTTTCTCATTAAATATATATAGGATGGCAAAATCCGTCGGTCGTTAAAAACATTTAATTGTGACGGGATGAGATTTCGTCCCATAATGTTTCTGCGTCTAAAGTACTTTGCCACAATATAAACTTTAGACGAAAAATAAAATATTAATGCTAACGCGATTTTTCTGCCACGAAAAAAAATAGTCCCTGAAAATAATATAAGTTTTGCCGTGACAGAATGAGTTGTTATGATTAGTTATACGGTAGAGACAAAGAGAATAGTTGTCGGTGGAAATAATTTACAACGATAAAAGTTATAGGCATCAAAAGAAAAGATTGACGATAAATAATTCCGCCTTCACAGATCATAGATATAGATATTAAAGAATTTATCTAGAATGATATATAAACAAATGAACATTTAAACATTTTGGGACCGAAAGATAACTATATACATAAATTCCAAAGAATTTATTATAAACCACATAAACTTGAAAATAAAATTGTAAAAATAATTTATGAAACTAATTATAATGCAAAGCCATGAATTACTTACGGTTTGATACAAGATATCTACTATCTAGTTTCAAGTAAAATAGCAATGAATATTTAGATTCTTTCAAGTAAAATAGAAAGAATGAACTAATTCTATATCCACGGGCTCATCTACCACATCATTGTTATAGTTGAACAATGTTTCTTCTTCTTCCTCCTCCCCACCATCATCATCATCATCTATAACAAAACCCCTTCAGTATTAACACGTCCGTCCTTGTGCCATCTCATATCGCCAGTTGTATGTTTTGAAGCAAATAATCTCGCAATCTTGGTTTTAAAGGAAAATAACGCAAGATCTTGTGTGGAATCTTCTTACCCTTGCCATCATTGAATTTGTACCTAAGCTCACCGCATAATGGACAATCACCCCGTCCGTATGTTCCCGCCAAGATAGAGCACAATCATTTTTACATGCATGAATCGATAGATAACCCAATCCCGCATCATGCGGCATTTTCTTAGCTTCATAATATGAATTTGGAATTTTATCATCTTTTGGAAAAGAATTTTTAAGCAATCGAAGCCGCATCTCAAAACTTTTGTTGCTCCAAGGTTGAGCACTTTGAGATGCATTAGCTCTACAGTGGAAAGTTGATGAGATGCATTAGAAATATGTACAATCGCTTTCTTAGCTTCACCTAACTTAATAGTTCGGCAAACTTTGTATCCACTTCACCCAAAGTTTCCTCGCAACTACCTATTTCTGATCGACTATCAAAAGGCGCGCGCCTTGCTTGATTGGTCATGTAACATCTGAATTACACCTTCATTTTCACTTCTAAAATGAGGTGTATCACCGTTAAAGACATTATCATGGCTAGCCATTGATTGGTTTTGGGTAGGATTGTCCATGAAGTACCCATTTCTTATAACTACCCGCCATACCATTTTTGAACAGTGATGTTCGACTAAATCTATCGAAGTAGGGTGGTTTAGGTTTACCCACTTCTTACATGGGAACTGCATAATTCCTCATTCTTAATTAAGAGATAATCCTTTGTCATCTGAATAAAAGACTTAACACTGCACATACTTATCACGCAATCCGTCACGCTCCTCTACCCAACATTTATCCATCTTAAGTTACTAAAATAAACAAAAAGGATGCTTCAAATAACAAGTAAGCCAAGAGACTTTAAATTATGAAGTTTTTTAAAATTAAGATGTGTGTGGCCTTACCATGGCAACTTTGCTTTGCAGTAGAAAGAGAAAGCCTAACCAATTCAGAATTCGCCGAGTTGCGGTGACACCTAAATAGACACGGCCAAAAAGATCACCGTCGAATTGTTCATACCGTACATCTAAAAACTCAAGGCAAAACAAGGCTTTTTAAACTCAAAAAACACGAATTCAAAACCATCAGTATCAAACCAACCCGCTGGTACCGTACGCCAAAGAAGAATCAAAAGGTGCGGTTTGTGAGGTGCGGGTAGGAGTTGTATGGATCGGGTTATGAATGTGCGAACAGTGAGACCTTTTATAACTCAATTCTGCCATTTGAATTAGAGAAAACCCGCTTATCCTAATCCTATACAAATTCTAATACTCTTAATTTCTCCTTTCATCACTCAATTTCAACAAAGAAGACCTCATTTTCTTGGATGATTTTTCTCCAAATTAACTTGAACCACAAACTTCGTGTATTCCTCACTCCATATTGTTATTTGTTTCTCAAACTAGTCTTAACCATTTGAAAACACCTAGCAAAACCATAGCTAGTCGGGTGTGAGGACTTGGTGCGAAGAGGCAAAGAATTAGGGCGTGAACGGTCAAGAATGAAATCGGGAAGAAAAGAATGACCAAAGCTTCGTTTAATAACTTTATAAAGGAGAAAGTCACCCTGAGTGAAGAACCCCGATCGCGCTCCAAGTAATTTGTACTTCACCCATCTCGTAATTTCAGCCATGTCTCGCTTCGGTTCAAAATCACAAAAAAAAAACTCTAAGCAAAACTCAAATTCACACCAGACAAGTCATTTATTCTATCACTCAATCGATCCCGATTCTGAGCCAAATGTAGTGACTCGCGCATTTGTGTAGATAATGACTTGCGGGCAAGCAATAATTCTCCCACTTTCTTCTCGCTATTCCAACAGCCTTTCTCATTTGTGGTGCATTTTCTTCAACAGAATCGCAGCCTCCGTTTGAAATCGCCATATTAGTGGAAAATATAATGACAAGTGTCACTAGGCATACATCAAGTTAAAATATGAAACACAACAGATAACAAAATCAAGCATATGAACTAGGAGCGAGTGACACCTCAAGTTGGTCTGAAGGCTTTTGAAGCTCCCCGCCGCAATTTAAGTACTTCCGATTCAGTCTCCGTACCTTTGCGTAAAGTAATACTAGTTATGCGTTGTGAGTGTATACAGATTCTGCAAGATGGTGACAAGACCAAGCTTCATAAAATGGGTATGCATGTATACTAGTGACAAGCAAGGTGCTGAGAAGACCGCGGGGTTTTTCCAATCAAGAAAGAAAACAAACAAGAAATGTCTGGTCTGTTAAGTGATCTAGCAGAACCAATCTTCAAAATTTTGTAAAGACCCGACATTAGATTCATGGTTTACGACAATTAGATGAATACAGAACAAAATTTTGTAAAGACCTGACATTAGATTCATGGTTTACGACAATTAGATGAATACAGAACAATTATGATTGAATCCTATGTCTTGGTAAAAAGGTTGTATTTTAAAGAACAATCAATATGACCATTTACCCTGAACTGAAGTTACACATGTTCTTATGAGTTCCTCGTTAGTCGCCAAATTGATATTCCTGAATAACTAACCAAATAATCATCATGCAAGGTTAAAAGAGATATGTGTGACTTACTTCTTTGATGGCTTGCCGCTTGCTTTCTTTTTTCAGATGTTGCACTCTTGTTTGTAAACACTGAAATGAAGGACCTCTTATCTGCAAAATTATAAGAAAAATGTGACTACTCATGATGGACAAACTATAAGAGAAGAAGAACATAGAGGGGAACTTACCAAATAAATGTCAAGATAGGTGTAAAATTATTATGGCAATTGCTTCTAATGACCCAAGTCACATCACTTACGTAGTAATATTACAAAGAAAGGACAAACTTATATACCTACATAAGAATCTGTGACAATTCAATTGCATACTCGAAGCACATATAAATGGACATTTCGTGTTGTATACTTGTATTACATGGCACAGAGGATTTTATATTGGCATTCCATCAGTCGCAAACCTAGCAATAGGAGTAGATAACATATAGAGATAAAAAGTATTTACCAGGGAGTAGATAGGATGAGTAGCAAAAAGTTCCCAGATTTTACATTGGCATTAAAGGCAACAAATGGCCTGAACCAGCAGTTGAGCTACTAGAACTACCTGCCATATTGAGGGGACTCGGGAGAACCCGCATAAGTATTGAGAAAGTGAATAAACATAAATGACAGAGCTTAATTTATAAATACAACACAATACTCATCACTTGGTTAGTATGAACAAACTAGAGAACCTAAGATTATTTCTCCGGTGATCTATGTTTTGTTACTTCCCTTCAAGACTCGGAGAGTTCACTTATCACAAACAACAAAGCAAGTTACTAACGCCTTCAGACGCAAAACTCACAACCTTGCATAAAAAATAGAAAATTAATGCGCTTGAGGTACTTAGAATCCACTATTCTACCTGTGCTGCATTAAGAGTATCATCTACACTCAAATTCTTTGCCTTCAGCTCGGTTTCAGTTTGTGCTCCAACCTACGCAAGTAAAACAGTCATAAAAGAAACACAATACTTTTGCCAACCTGACATAAGAGGTATGTTAAAGTGTGAATACATGAATAACAGCAACACCACCAGACAGACCAAAAATTTTCCTCCATTTACAAAATCCACTTCTAAAATCTCGAATTTCCCCTATTACTTAAGAAACACTTGTAAAAACTCAACCCTAATTTCAATGGAATGAAACCTCACTCTGCAGAAAATCAATATTGTTCCTTAATTAAATGAAAGACTATATAGGAAAAGCAAAACAAAAAGAAAAATAGATGAAATTCGAAGAAAATATCTAATAGAGAAAGATACAAACCGGTATATCGGAAGTAACCAGATGAATATCTAGCTTACTAAATCTTGATAAACACTTGTTAAAAGAAACAATTTTCATTGAAGAAAAAATTGAATCAATCCATTGTCAACATTAACAGAAAAAAATCAAGTAACAAATTAACCCCCAAATTCAATGAAACCGCTCAAGAAACCCCAAAATTAAGCAAATCCTATACTCACAAAACCATGGATTTGACAGGATAAAACTAAAGACACAAAGACAAAGACAAAAACAAAAAACAAAAAACAAAAAAAAAACAAAAACAAAAAAAAATCCGAACAACATGTAGCATCAACTGTAACTTTCTCAAGGAATACAAAGAGAAATCACAACAAACCTCAAACTGTAACAGCCACTTCATTCCCGTTCGATTTCTGATAGAGACATGATAGAGGTAAGAGGGACGAGAGTTTCTTTCAAACTGTGAACTATAGATGTTAGGGATCTGAGTTTCAATCCCGGAAAGTTTTGCTTTTTGTTTTAGTTGATGGATCAGAGATTTTTAGAAGAATTGGAACTCAGAGATAAAGAAAAAGAGGTGAGAGAGAAGCTGAAAAAAGGTTTCCAAACTAGCGAGTAGGCAAGAATCCCTGCCTCTGGGTTTCAGTTCTTGAGATTTACCAAACATGAATTTTAGATTTCACCCAAAAAAAAAAACGCCAACATTCCCGCCAATTCATTTGGCCCACATGTTTTCGCGCCACATATAAGTTGTGGTGGATATTTTATTCCTTTTTGTGTTTTGCGCTAGTAGCCACACGATTGAAGATTCTGAATTTCTATTGGCTAGATATATATCACCCGGATCATATGTGGTAGCTGGCATGGCAAACTAGTTGTACCAGGATGATGAAACAATTGAATCCTTGTCGAGCTATAGTGTCTATTTCTATACGCATAATATTAGGTGCAAAAGTGGCAAAAGATTTTTTAATTTTTTTTAGTGACTAAGATTTCGCACAACCCAAACAGTAAATCACTTCATAAAAACAAAGTTTTACCTCTATTTGCAAAACCCAATATTACAGATTTATAAGATTTCCCTTTGTTGATGGTGGATTTTCGTTTAAGGTTATATTTGTAAAAACCAGAGAAAATCATGCGCTGACATCTTGTAAAAGATAAAGCCATCTATAAGTGTTGGATACTCCCTCACTTGATTCACCAAGAATGGAACTTGTAGCAACGGTCCCATTACGTGAATTTCATATCGACCTTGTATTTCCGTACTCATTATCGTGTGGCATGATGACGAGTGTTACTCTTATAGAGTAACACGAACCTCCAAGCACTATAATGAATCATTATCGTGTGGCATGAGACCGAGTGTTACTCATATATAGAGTAACACGAACCTCCAAGCACTATAATGAAATCATGTACGAAATACCCGTGATGGCCGATGCTCGGTGTGTTATATTAGCCCGAGCCCCTCTCGGTGTGTTATACTAACCCGATTGAGCCCCTCTCGGTGTGTTATACTAGCCCGATTGAGCCCCTCTCGGTGTGTTATACTAGCCCGATTGAGCATCCAGGACTTGACCAAAGTATCGTCTCGGATATGATATGATCGTAGTCATCCAACTCCGTAAGCATGATTGGATGACCCCAGATCAATTTCCATCACCCCCAAGCAGGTATGGAATACCCACGGCCGACCCCGCATGGTCGGCCATCGGCCTTAGCTTGCCAAAAGAAAACCGTTCATACCAAGCATTATGACGGAAAACCCTAAATTAGGGTTTGCGGCATATTACATATGTTGCAAAGTAGTCTCAACCATCCATCTTCGCAGGTATAGATGGAGGGTCTAGATGTAGACTCAAAGGGCCCAGAGCATGTCAACACGATCACCGTGAGACCGCCTACACACTTGACCAGTCGGTCAAGACCAACAAGGTTTGGCCGTGACAAAATCGTCACCCAAACAAGAGGTGGCGCACGGCTTTGAAAGCCAAATTAGGGTTTCAAGCCATCACGCGCGTCCATCTTCTCCGGTACAAATGGAGGGTCACAGATTAGATTAAACAGGTACAGTCATACCAGCATGATCACCGTGGGCCCATCTATCTCCTCATGCGGTCGGCCAAGGCATATCATGCCCGGCTAATCCAAAACGCCCGCCCAAACATGCGTGGTTACACTTCCCAAATTGCAAATTGATCTCGACCGCTCAACTTCACCGGATGATTTGAATGGCTTAGATCACGTTTTCATGGGATAGTCGGTATAGGTGTGAACATCAACCTACCACCTACACGCTGGAGTGATCGACCAAGACCGACCAAGGATGGTTGTCTTGGAACGCGTCGGGAATATCACGCGGTTATCAACTCCTTTGCGGTAAGAAATTTGCTCGCCGCAAACCGATCTTAACCACTCAACTCGCTTAGGTCAATTTGAGTGGCCTAGATCGCGCCTTCTTGGGAAAGTGAGACATGGACGTGTACACCGGCATGCCATCAACATGCACGACCAGTGGGTCCTCTCCAAAGCCCTTCCCATGCTTGGTTTCGACCAAGTCAAGAGTGATGCTTGCGCACCTCTTCAAAAACCCTAGTATTCATTAACGGTCGCGGATGAGTGCCTCAAACATCATCTCATCCGTTCAACTTCACCGACTTGGTTATACAACCCTGGTCGGGAGTTATTTGGTTAGTGAGGAGTCATTACCCATCACTTTACCACACCGTAATGCGAGACACGCATAAAATACACACGATACTTCACAAGTATCGACTTCCCGAATAACACGGTTATTCAATTCAAACATTACATGCTATCTTTCGTGGATCCATGATCCACACATTCCAACATCAATCATGTCACAAACGGGGGATACATACGGGGTATTGGTCCAGCGTTTCTGACGTGCAACGCGCCATCCACTACACCAAAGTGCGGGATTAGAAACGAGAACAGCCGTTACAAAAACGGGTTGTAACGCCCTCGCTTTGTTGCAAAAGTGGGTGTTACATTTTTTGTAACGGCTTTGTGGCCGTTACGAATTATTTTGGTAACGGCCTCGTAATGTGCTTCGAGCCGTTACAAAATTTGCCACGTGGTAATATATTCCGGGCCGTTACATGAATTTTTTTTTGCAACGGGGATGTTGTAACACTCGGGTCATTCTGAACTTTTTTTGTAACAAAAAAAATTATCGCCGGGTCAACCTTGACCTGGTCAAAATTGGTCGATCTTGACCAATTTTGACTGTCAAGGCTGACCGGCTAGATTCATTTTCTCGCCGGAAATAAGCCGGAATTCCAAAAACTACCTGGATACACCTTTCATTTCATCCTCCACAATCAACAATATTTTATTCAATCAAATTCATCTCACATTCAATCAATTCTTATCACATTCAAATAGCTTAATACAAAAAAAGAACTTAAATTCTTCTAAGTATCAAAATTTTTGTTAAGTATGAAATACTAGGGAGATACTAAGTATCAGTTCATAGAAATTCTTATGTTCACAAAGTCATCTAACTTAGAAACACATAAAAACTTACAAAACTTGCATATGCTCTCCAACCTAATGACTGCCTTGTTCTCCAACATTTCTGCTCCAAACTTGCAACAGAGAGCATCAATTCAATTAACTCCGCAAAACACAAAAAATATCTATTTAGATGTAGGAAGTATGCACAACAAAACTAGAGGGGAGAAATTATGAGGTTACTCTGCTGCCGGGTAGTAAGAGAGGTGGAGCAGGCAACTTACGACATCGGCACCAAAGAGCCACAACTTACATGAATTCTTTAGTTCCAGACCTTGCAATGGTACCATGGTTGTTCACCAAATCGAGAAGCTTGACCAATAGTAAACACCAAATTATCAATTTGACTATTTTAGGTTAAGCCAACGAGAAAAGAACATGATATATATAGTTGCAGTTAGAAGTACTAACTCGACTTGAACATGATATATATGTGTACCTTGGATACTAAAACACTCAATTCATTTGTGCATTCAATATATGCCTCTCGAGTGGTTTGCGCAAGTCAAATTCGTTGCAGTACTCAGATGCATCTGAACAAACACAACTCATTAGGCACTCAAAACAAACATAAACCTTAGTCCCTTTCTGTGCACCACAGCTGTCCATGCCTTAACACTCAATTAACCAGAAAAACAACTTACTTGTATCGGAATTTTGTTGATTCTTCCCACCAGCGCAATACCTCGCAAGTATAAACCGAGTGTCAAAGCCACAAATTTAAACTTAATAGTTTAAGTATAATAACCAAGTGAAGTACTTACCGGGGATTGATATTTCCCGTAGTTACTTTTGCTTCAACCGACCTTGTGTGAAGTCCCTATGCATTTACATATAACATAACAAAAACCACCTACATATATATCAAAAAAATGATGAACTGAAAGAAAATATCCATTCATAAGCCGGTTTGTGTTCACATATATAGAAAAAGTTACATTGGACCAAAAAAAGTTGCTTCAAGTAAAGCTCTTTTTATGCACAACTGCATAAGAGTATGCGCATCAGTTAGCATACGTACAAAAGTGTGAACTGCCAAAAAAATTAAAAAAAAAAAGATCCTAGGAGTATGCGCATCAGTCAGCATACATACAAAAGTTTGAACTGCGCAAGTATAACAAAAAGATCCGTATAAGTCAAGGCAGGATATTAGGCGATGCTCAAAAAGGTGAGATTGATTAGCTCAAAAGAAAGGGGACTGTGTCTTTGCTTGAGAGGCACATCTTTGGATGAAGCACATATCCTCCGATTCCGACATCTCTCGAAGGTGGCTGCATACTTGTTAGCTTTCATGAGTGATTGCATCTCGGCATGAGAATATCATCGATACATACCTTGGCAAGATGTATAGGTATAAGATCTCCGTGAAACCGATCTCGCTAAAGCACCGGTCAGAGCTCACCGGTTGCAACTACTTCATTCTCGAAGTTCAACAACGAATAAAGCGGTCCACCACGTGCTCTTGATGAAAGCCGGTGATGCGAGAATTCCCAGCAGTGAACTTGTCGCAGTTTGGTGATACCGTATTCCCAACGGGGTGAACTTGTTGCAAAGCATGTGAACTGTTTGAGGTGAAGCGTAAAACATTGCATGGAGTATGCGAGGCTACAACTCTTGAGGTGTCCGGGAACGTTTGAGCCAACCGACATCGGAATTGCGATTTGATTTCTTCCACTACACCACACAACTTCACAAAGCCATCAATCGAACACACACCTTGCCACCTATTTCTTCCACCATCCCACAAGACCCCCTCCTTCGCTTTCGGTTCATTTACCTTGTGACGCTGGAGCAGAAAGATTGATTTGCGTACGAGATATAGGACCAATGTAACGAACCCGTCCTCTAGAATCTGCCCCAAAGCTTTAGTCATTGCACTAGGTTCTTCTACTTGGAAGACCTGCATCCTGGTTTTCTTTGATCTCATCTTGGGCCTTCTTGAGCTTCTCCTGTAGTTTCGAGCATAACAACCAAGTAAATTCTAATATCTTAAATATCTAGTACATGTTTTTAAAAGAGTTGAAATAACCTGAAAAGTAAACCGACTCACAACGAATGGCACCGCGCTAGGTAAAATAGAACCACCTTCTTGTGTATGAGCTTTAACCCACACATCCTCGGGAGTTATCTTTGCATCGGGATTTGCGGCCTCCTAAATTTACAAATACAATGTAAAATCATATAGTTTTCCATAAGGATGTTGTGGCAAATTGTGAATATAATTGAGTTCTGACTAAGTTGTGAATATAAAAAAGTTTGAGGCAAGTTGCGAATATATTACCCCAGTTCGGCTCTCACCATAGCATGAGATTTGCGACCACTACAATGTGTGTAGCCATATTGTTGTCTTTTCCTCTTATGCTCGATTCTACTTTGCTTTGCCTTTTCTTCTCTTTCATTTTCGCAAAATTTTATCCAATCCTCTTCTTTGACATTTGGTGGAACATTTAGAATCCTTTCTTCATGAGTAGGGACGGGGTCATAGTAGGCATGGCGTAACTCACTCTTCAATCTCCTCCATGGACCGAACCGGCCTTCGAGAATATTTTCCTTTGATGTCTCGGGTACATCATATTCACTGGAAAGATAGAACAAATTAATGCCTTACTTATTTGCAATAACGATAAAAGAAGTTAAATGACGAGTGAAGAAAAATCATGTCTCGTAAGTATTGTACCTTCGGGGTTTTCCAAATATCATCCTTATACTTTGTATCAACAACATCCCATCTTTTATATGAAATAGGCACATGTGTACGAGCCAAGGCGCCTCTTCGGTGACCTAATGTTGTTGCGTTCCTGGAAACTGGTTGTCCATATTCATTGACCTCATCACTGCCATACCCTGTGAAATTCAAACATCAAAATAAGGAAAACTAAACAGAGAGCTAAAAGAGAGCATCCACGTTAACAAAAGAAAGCTACCTAACACCTCAAAAAATAAGTGATCAAACAAATAAAACCAAATAATTCACGAAAAGAGAGCTAAAAGCGGCGTCATTGTATATATTATTGGGTAAGGTAAAACATATATCGCAACTGTTTGATTCAAAATGAATCGGTAATGAGCGGCATTTTTCAAATTCTCATTGTCGATGAAGAACGATCAAAAGATGTAGGAACTTCAAATTTATCTCATCAAGACGTTAACCCTCGTCGTGAGTGCAACACCACAGACCATCCCTCTTGAGTAAGATCCTTTGAGTAGAACACTTGAGTAGCTTCGGATGCAAGGATAAACGGCTCATCCACCACTCTATTTATGCTTTTCATTTTCGACAAGTTGACTTTACAACCTTTGAAACTGCATCAACTTTGCAAGCATTCTTATCTCCAACACTAACCCAATCACAAAAAAACAGTTTCTTCAAATTCCAAATAGTTCAAGTTGATTATATCTTTAATGACGCCAGTAATAAGTTATTTCGGCTTCCTCGGCCGACTTCGCTTGCGGTCTTACTTGACTTTCATTGACACACCGCTATTCTGTGATACATTCTTCACCCCAGATTCTTGTTTACTAAAAGTAAACCCATTTACTTGGTATTTCTTATATGATTGTGCCTTGAAGAGTGGTCCTTGCACGAGTCTCCATAGTGTTGAATCAGTTTCTTTGGCTTTTAATAATCAAGTATACTGACATGGGCAGAGTCGATATCACAACTAAAATCATAACAAGTTGTATTCAAACCACTACTAAAAGCTTTAGGGTAACACAATTACCTCATCGCGCAACCATAGATGAAAACTCTTTGAGGTCTCGACCATTAGGCGTGTCACCGTTAACATAAGAATCATACTTCCTACGGCCAATACCAATTCAAAGACTATCGAGATGATGCAAACATAATAATCGAGAAGATAACTCAATGTTAACTAACAAAAACATTCTACTAAAATGCACTAAGTCACCATCATGCTACATCCCTCTAATTTGTAATATTTTCATTTCTCTTTGAGGAGGACTAAACAAAATTCAGACTTGAATAAACATAAAAGAGTTAAGTAAAAGTTACCTTTGCCGATTATCTATTCCAACATACTTAGATAGGATCCGATTTGCGGCATTGTTCAAATTGTGCTCGATTGAGTAATACTCATTCCAGAACTAAGAGGCATCTCATCGGCACCATCATAGTCATCATCACGAGTATGTTTATGAGTACCACCACCATCATCGACATGTCCTCCATAAGGTATAAGCTAGCTTATCGCAGCGCATACCCTCTTGCAATGCACCCCTCAATGTACCTTTTATTGCGCACCAATCCTTTAAAACCTTTCATTAACCTACAAGAAAAGTTAACGAGATCCTCAAGGATGATTAATAGTTCAATAATAGTAATTCTCAACTTAAAAATTAAAAAACAAAGGGGTTGTATTTACCTCTCAAAGGGGTACATCCACCTAAATCGACGAGGACCATGATTAAAGCTTCATCGGCCAGATGAATCATCAGTGGATACTAATAACAAAAAAAGATGGAGGAAAATACTTTTCCATTACGCACATTGCTTCCACCAGACTAGCTTTCGCTTGTAGAAGTTCATCTCGTTGATAACCTTTGTGCACAAAATGTTGAAAAATATACTAATACGGAGAAGAGAAACTCGCGAGATCTTTAGGTAATGAAAGTCGCGGTATGAACTAGCAATGGAAACAGAGATTGCATCATTACATGGTAATCGTGTGACTTGAAATTCTTCACTCTGGTGGACTAATGCTCACGCGAGTTGCTAAGATTGGAGCAAGCTAGAAGGCACTCTTAAGTTCTTGACCTTTGTACAAAAAGATACTTTTTCATCTTTAGTTAAGGCAAACGATCCATCTTCCATTGTTGTTTTTGATTTGCACTATCCTCTTTCACCCATAACCGCTTTTTAATACCCATAGATTCCATATCTTTACGTGCATTTACACCATCTTTTGACTTACTATTACCCATGAGAGTGTTAACAATATGCTCGATTATGTTCTTTTCGTATGCATAACATACAATGACGGGTTTGCGTTCGATCCCCAATTCGGCAAATCATGAAGTATGGACCTTCGAGAAAATAGAGAGTTGTCGAAATATCTTCATCGACACCTGTTGCAAACTATCCGCTTCTGCTCCTCTTTTACGTTTCTTTCTGTGGTGGTTTACCCTTACCATGTTTACTTTTCATATCTTTCACAATCTCTTGAACTTGCAATCCTGTTAGTGGCCATGGAGCTTTACCATCTTCTACCCCTCCACTGAAATTTGTTTTGTCAAATCTGTACTTGTGTTGGGATGGCAGCCATCTTCGGTGTCCCATATAACATATCTTCTTACTATACGGCAGCCACTCAAATCTGTTTCTTCACCACGGGTGGGACACGCATAATACCCATGAGCCACACATCCGGCTAGCGTACCCAATGCTTAGGAAAATCATGAATGGCCCATAACAACCTTGCCTTCAAAAAGAAAATCGAGAGTTCGTGAAGTTTGTCGCCGAATGTCATAACACCATCATTCCATAACTCTTTCAACTCCTCTATCAATGGCTGTAAGTAAACATCAATATCTTTAGTATTTGGTGCTCTCGGACACGATATCAACAAACATAACATGGAAAATTCGCGCTTCATACACATCGAAGGAGGAAGGTTGTACGGACACAGTATCAGGCCAACAGTGTAATTCAGACCAAAGCATCCATTTGGATTAAAACCGTCAGTTGCTATCCCAAGAGTAACATTCCGTGCTTCCTTAGCAAATTCGGGACAGAAATTATCCGCACACCTCCAAGTCAGTAGAATCCTTTGGATGACGCATGACATTAACATCTCTCTGTGCTCTAGAATGCCAAAGCATTGCCTCTCGCTATCCATGGTATACTATAAAGTCTTTCCGGCCTTGCAATTATCGGAAAATGCCTTAAAGTCTTTTGCGCAACTTGTGTAAGTTTTCTCTCATCATTAAAAACTCTTACGTACCGAGGTTCTTGACATACGGGACACTTCACCAATGAACTATTATCCTTCCAATAAAGTATACGAGTCATTTACACAAGCATCATAAGTCACATAATCCATCCCCACTCTTTAATAATCTTCTTGATATCGGATACTTACATGGCGGTGTTACCTTCGGGAAGCAACTCTTTCATCAATTCTAATATTGCGGTAACACCATTGTCGAAATTCCATCCGAGTTTTTATGTTGTTCATCATTATCGCAGCGTACATTGCTGACTTTCCATTAGGACATGAAGGATATAATGGTTCTCTTGCCTTCTCAGCCGCTGATCTCTTTTTCTGACCACACCTGTTGGTTCCAACATTCTCATCCAACCCTGCTGTAACATTCTCATCAACACCTGTTGTAACATTCTCATCAACACCTACTTCTACATTCTCATCCATCCCTTCCCTAACATTCTCATCCACATCTGTAGTAATATTCTCATTCAAACCTCTTTGTAACATCATCATTATCTGCTACACATTCGGTTATAATATTATCCTTATGTGTTAATTGTCTTGCTTGTCTTTGAACTTTCCCATGATAGCGAGAATGTGTACACCTCATGCATACCATGTTTGAGCAAATGCAATGAGATCTCACTCGTGCAACTAAGCCTTTACCATTCATACAACGACGACAAGGGCATGAAAATAAATGACTCCCACCACCATTATTCTTGGCAAACTCTATGAATGACTTCACACCTTGTACGTATTCTAAAGACTTACGAGGACACTTCAACCATTTCTTGATCACTTGAGATGACATATTACCCTTCAAAATTGATATTTAAAAGAATCAAATAAAATCACTTAGTCCTAGTGGTAGGGTTATGAAGCCCATGAGGTTAGCAACGGTAACATCCTCTCAAAGAGGAGAGAATGAGCTATAAGTAGCTTTTGTAAATCACCACTAGGATCGTTATCATTATGCTCACAGTACATAAAACCGGACTCGTTTATACACAACTTAACATACAAAATAAAATAACTTAGTCCTAGTGGTGCAGGGTTGCCGAAGCCCGCAAGTTAGCGACAGAAACATCCCCCTCAAAGAAGAGAGAATGAGCTACAAGTAGCTTTTGCGAATAACCACTAGGACTGTTATCATCATGCTCACAGAGTACATAAAACCAGACTCGTTTATACACAACTTAACATACAAAATAAAATAACTTAGTCCTAGTGGTACAGGTTGCCGAACCCCTGCAAGTTAGCGACATAAACATCCCCTCAAAGAAGAGAGAATGAGCTACAAGTAGCTTTTGTAAATCACCACTAGGACTATTATCATCATGCTCACTTAGAATCAGTCAATATAAAAAACAAAACTTCATAACTTTAGTTCATTTAAACTTAAAAAAACTACCTTAAAATGAAACTAAAGTTCAAATCATGATGAGCATATTTATAGAACATACAAACTGGAATTTAGGTTACTACCTTAATGATTCCGTAGTTAGGATTGCTTCTTTTGTTTGTCTCTTGCCAAAAGGATCCTCTCCTGGCTCTGCAAAGACCAAGATATAGAACAACATTAGCCAAACTTTTAAAATGCATCGACTTTGAATCATATGTCACAACAACACACACTAATCAACTACGCTCTGCCATACCCACACACGCTCTGTTGTTACACGGCTAGCTAGGTCTAAGTTTATCTAGCTCTCATCAAACCTTCCAAGATTATATAAGACTTTATCGGGTAGCACTCGCCTACTCAACTTAGTATGCTTCTAAGGCAAAAACTACACCATGTCGGATTGAGAATGCATCTTTACACAAGACTAGTGGATCAAAAACTAGAACTGACAAGTGAAGCTAATGATGTCAATCAGCATCAAAACTTATAAATTAGAACTTATTGAAATTAGATTACAAACTAGAAATTAGGTTACAAAGTAAAAAAAAATAGAAAATTTCGAAATTAACATAAAACCCTAAAATCAGTTCAATGTTTCGAAACTTATACCTTCTAAGTCTTCAAAATTCTTCAATCTTCAAGTCTTCAAAATTCTTCAAACCCTAACAGTAAATTAGAAAAAAAAAAAAAGAATTAGATTTATATGAAGAAGATTAACAAAACATAACTCTAACGATTAACACTTACACAGATCGATGAAAAACTGGAAGATAAAGATGAATCAAGCCCTAAAAACAGATCGATTAAAAAAAAATGAAACCCTAAAAATCGAAAAACTTCTAACGATTAAGACTTACATAGATCGATGATTGAAAGGTGTTGAAAAGATTAAAGAGTTTTCTATGATGTTTCTTGGCTAAAACAATCTCTGTGATGAAACCCTAGAAAAATCGCCTGAGAGGAGGAATAGACGCAGTGCAGAAGAGAAAAATGAAAAATGAAAGTCAAACACGATTTCTGCTAGCTTATCCATAGAATTCACGCATGTGAATGGCACACTCGTGGGAGGAAATATCCTCTCGTATAACTAATCGTGGGTGGAAATATAATGCTAGGCGTGTGAGTGGCACACGCACATACACAAGGTGTGACGACACAAGTGTGACCAAGCGTGCGAGTGGCACGCCTATAAAAAAATTCGTAACGGCTTGGCTCTGTTACGAATTTTTAAAAATTTAGTAATGGCTTAAGCTTTACGAATTTTTTGTAACGGCCTTTTGTAACGGGAAATTTGTAACGGCTCATAAGCCGTTACGAATGCCTGTTACGATTCCAGGAATTTGGTGTAGTGATCACAAGAACGTGTCAGGAAGTCATGGACGGTTAGAGATGAACTGGAGAAGTGGGCAAGACTGGTCGTGTATCACCAATGCACAACTCCACTACTCCATCATTCCACTTCCTCCACTTCCCACGAGAGACGTGAATAAGGCTCAATGACTTGTATAAATAGGTTCTCCGCCCTATTTCACAAAACAACAACACAAGTTCAGACGAGACAGAAAAACCAAGTGTTAATACAAACCGTATTAAAACACCCAGAGCCTGCTTGCATCAACCGCAAGCCTGCTCATCTTTCTGTTACAAGTCATAAGCAAGCCAACACCTTCACAATCTCAACACCTTCTTCGCTTCCCTCCCTAAGATCAACCCCATCTCCTTCACTTTGTGACCGAAACAAGTCTGGAACGGCCATTTCTTGGTTTAGGCCGGACTTGCACAGATTGATCTCTCGAATCTACAAGCACTCACCGCGCAGTGCATTTGTTTAAAGGTTTAAATTCATTCCTCATCCACACCCCAAATTACCAAATTCTGCAGGAGTAGTTTTCACCCATCAACACCCTTATTACACCATGTTAGAGCATAGCTTGGTTGAACCCACCAAGCGTAGGTATGTTAAGTTCGGTTGTAATATTTTAGTTTGTCAAAACTCATCTAAGAGTCACTTGATTATTTATTAGAGACAACTTCGTTTAGGTTAGACTAGAAAGTCTAGGAATGTTGAGACATACAAGTATTACTCTAAGACCTCAAGAACGTGAACAAGTAACGAACTACAACGAAGACATCATCCTCCTCTTGAGGTTATTAATATTGACTTGAACTGTTTCATTCCTAACGTATCTTTCAAGTCGTGCTTTATTGAAAACATAACTGCGAAGCTGTGTATTGGATATATTACTATAGTAGTGAGACATGATCATATGCTCATAATATTAGGGAATTAGACTAAAGAGTATAACACTTATATTTTGAACTTCGTAGATATGACATCGACATAATCTTATATATGCTCTTATGATTATGTGAATGGGTGTTATGGTGAAGATTTCATCATATGAAACAATGTTTTACATTCTTTTAAAGGAACTACATTCATGAATTTGTTTTATGAATCGAAAGGGAAATCGCTAGGCTTATTGGTATGTTATTCATTGCAAATCTTTGGATTACCAATATGTGTGAGATGGTAGAACCGATCGTAACTTTGTTATGTATCCTGGTACAACTAATCACAATGCCTGACTTATGATTTGGTGTGACTAGTTTTCATTAATTTGTGTAACCGATCCTAAGTAATCACCATGAGATGCTATGATCTATATTTGTAATTGGTGTGACCGATCACAGAGAGTTGTGTAATCGATCCTTGTAATTGGTCTAACCGGTCCTAGTAATTGGTGTAATCGATCATGGTAATTGGTGTAACCGATCCTAGTAACTGGTGTGACCGATCACAAGCAATACCATGAGTATATGGTAACCGGTCCTGGTAATTGATGTAACCTATCCCGGTAACTAATGTAACCGGTCCTGGTAACTTGTGTGACCGATCACAAGTGTTTCCATAATTAAGGTATAACCGATCCTTGATTGGTAGAACCGATTGAACTCATGTATGTGATTTTATATTTGATCTCAACTATACGAAGTTGGTCTAGATTTTGTATAGCGGCTTAATTATGAGAGTATTCAATTCTCGACTTGGTCCCGGGGTTTTTTTGCATTTGTGGTTTCGTCGTTAACAAAATCTTGATGTTTCTTTTAGAGGAATTGCAATTATAAACCTTAATTACAACTAAATGATAACTCACTTTGTATAAAATCATCAATTGTTCTTTAATTCGAAGGAAGGGATTAAGGAATAATATAATCTTTTTAGAGGAATTGAGACTGAGACAGAAAGTTGGGACACTAGTAGTAAAATCCAGAGAGTTAAATTCTAAAGATAGTTGGGTCGATGGACATTCGGTTAGATTGACGATAACTAGAGAAACCGATGGAACTTAGGAGAAATTGAGTGAAGCCGACTAATATTGAATAAGATGATAACTTGTGAAATAATTAAGTAAAGTCGATGAAAATTCAGTTTGAATTAGCATATAACCATACAAACCTATGGAATCCAAAAGAAACTAAGTGCGGTTGAGCGATAGTGGGAAAGATTAATCAACAACTGGTGAAATTGACTAAGATCGACCATGATTTGATCAAAGTAATGGATAATACGTGTCGATGAAATCTGACGGAACTTGAGTTAGGCCGACTAAATTTGGGTACCATTTAAGGATAACAAGCAAATTTTAGCGAAGTCGATTGAAATTTGGTTTGAATTTACATATAAATCCATAGAATCCATGAGAAATCGAGTGAGGTCGAGCGACATTGGTAAAAATTAAAATACAACGGGTAAAAAGAACTAAGGTCGATGTGAATTCTGTTGAAATGATGGATAACATGAGAAACGAATGAGATCCAAACAAATATTGAGTAAGACTGACCGAAATTGGGTAAGATTGATGGATACCAAGAAAAATTAAATGAAACCGATGGAAATTTGGTTTCAATCAGTAGGTAACAATATAAACCAAAAGAATCCTGGAAAAATTGATCAATATTGATTTGATTGATCGATAACAGGGGAAACTGACTAAAGTCAATGGGTATTTGGTTAACATGATAGATAACCGGATGAACCAATGGAATCCGATAGAAATTGAGTTAGGCATGTCGAAATTGGGGTTTGATCGAGGGATAACAAGCACAATTAAGTGCAGTCTATGAAAATTCAGTTTGAATTAACATGATACCATATAAACCGATAGAATCTAGGGGAGATCGAGTGAGGTTGAGGCATATTGGATATAATCGATATATAACAAGTGAAATTGATTAATTAAGGTCGATGGCATTCAGTTAAAATGATGGATAACATGAGAAGCGATGGAATCCTATATAAATTGAGTGAGGCCGATAGACATTGGATAAGATTGATAGATAACAAGTGAAATTAAGTGAAAGAGTGAAATTCGGTTTAAATTGATAGGTAACTACATAAACTCATGGAATCCAAGAGAAATTGAGTAAGGTCAAGCGATATAGGGTATAAATGATGAACACATACTAAAATCTGGTGAAGTAATCCATCCATGTATTTGTTGATTTTGCTTATGAACTAGCTCAATGGGATAAAACTAATGTCAGTCATATGGCTTGGTCTGTACCCCCTATCCGGCTCCTGTCATCTTTGTGTAAGGTCCATAGGGTCTACGTGTAATTTTCCGACTGTTTTGCTTATATACAACAACAACAACAACAACAACAAAAACAAAAAAAAGACAATGGACGCCAGCTTGTTGGTTGTTAAAAAATGGGTTGGTGCCTAAATTATTGCTCAGCTACTGACTAGTTTCTTGTCTGATGAAAATTCTTTCGAATAATGTATCTTTTCCTTAAGAAATTAATTTTTTAATAGAAAAAAAAGAGGAATATAGAGGCTTCAAGATTGCAAAAAGACAAAAAATAAATAAATAAATATATATATTTATAAGTTTCAAAGAATTATGAAAATATACAAAAACTAAAGTATTCACCTCTACAATATTTATCACACAAAATTAAGTAAATATTTAAATTTAAAAATTGTATGTTATTTTCACACATATTTATATATAATAATTGATCAGGAATAAACCTAATATGTATATATATGACGATATTTTTTTTCCCTAAAGAAAAAACAAAAATGATAGATGCACAGAAGATTTACACTTCGGTTTGCAAGAGGCACTAATAGCAATGGTCCCCCTGCTAAGCTCTAGGGGTTGCATGGCCCACCTTCTCTATTAGAGCCCGGTACAAACTGAAGTGTAAATCTTCGGTGCATCTAGCATAACTGTCGGTGGAATTTTCCAATAAAATTAACTTACAAAATTTTGTTAACTTACAAAATTATTTATCGAATTAGTAAAAATCTAGAAGAAATTTATAGAATGGTATGATACATGTCGGTGGCATTTTCCAATAAAATAAACAACTAACCCACGCTATATTAAAACATTCCCCTATAGGTACATATTACAAAGGTGGCACACAAACGATCTTTAGAATCAAGCTTGTTGGATATACGTAATATTCTTCTTGATTTGTTGTTTAGCTATGGCAAATTAGGTGCATATATCGTTAGTATATATGGTTAGTATATTCCAATATTTTTAGTATATATGGTTATTATATATGGTTACTGAGTAATATTCTTCTTGATTTGGTGCATATAAATCTGAGTTACATATCTTTCCGTAGGCAAATTAGGAAACTTAAATCTACACGTTTTTCCTTATTATTTTTTCCTATAATACTTTGGGTCTTTGGCATATACACGTTTCATATTTTGTTTTGTTAAGCAAAACAAAATTACTTTATTTTTACATCTCTACCGCTCGTTTACACCTCACCACACACGTAGTCCACACACTCACATGTCTTTAACTTTTTAGTATTTATCAAAAGGAAGACTCCAGAAGAAATCCATTCGGTTACAACCATCTGAGAGGTGGCCGATTTTAATGGATCCATGATGTTATTCGGTTTAGACTTTAGAGTAACATCTCAATTACTCTGGGAGGGATGCAGATCAAGAGCAAAAGAGTAAAACATAAACGGGAGAGATTTTCCCTTGCTAGATCTTCAACTTATGAATGGAGCCTATGATCATCCAGATTAACTCACAAATTTCAATACACAGATAGAAGGTATTACATCATAGATTTTTACTTAATTCTTTTATCTACATCGATTTTCACATAAATCCTTTTTTTTTGTTCGTCTGCCTTTGGTTCAACTACATATATGTCTTAGCAATCTTGATGTCTGATTCATTTTCTGATCACTTTTTCTATTTCAAATACATCACACTTCATTACAGTTGTTAGGCAGCTTAAGCTATAGGTTAAGATTTTGTTATGATCAAAGATATTAAAGGTTTTACCAGTTTCGAATGGGTTTTAATTTGTTATGTCCAGATGTTAATTTTGTCAAATTACTGGGTTTCAGAATCTGTTCACTATTTCATAATCGTTCAAGTTTTGGAAATATCCAAGTCAGTCCTGTAAACACTATCGATGTGGAATCGAAGTATTGTGATCAATATATTTGAGGCTTGCCTCATTTACGGAAAAAAAAAAAAAAAAAGTTGTATTTGCTGTAGGATCATAATATCGCAACGTACGGGGGCTCGCGGGGTTAATAAACAACGATGTCGCGAGGCAGTCGCAGACAGCTAAAATAAACGACGCGATGAATAACGACACACAAAACAGCAGAAAGACATGGAACCTGGCGAGGGTTAAGAAGTGTCGAGAGAATAAATGATTGTACGTCTGCGACACTTCGCGGAACATTTCCGAAATAAAAGGATAGATTAGCTGTCATCCACCGTGTATTACCCTATATAAAGGGCTAAGTGAGTCTGTTGTGAGGGGGATCTTTTTGGAATGGTTGGGCAAGTCATGAGGGGAGAGAAAGTTTAAGAGTGTTTTACTTGCTAAGTGTAATTCTACTTTTCCTGTGTAGACAACTCATGAAATTAATCAATAAACATTCTCAATTATACAACTTTCAATGGACTAATTAACCAAAATATAGTGAGGGGTGTAGTGTGGGAAAACCTGCTACTACATATGCGCTAGAAAGCAGGGGACCTAATCTTGTTGGTTCAAGAAAGAAAATCGCAATTAAAGTTGTTTGGATCAAGAAAATGAGAAAGGAAAATCTTAGATCGGATGAAGCAAGGGGAAAAAGATATGGTATGTGACACAGATACAGGAGTAATGATTAGTGAATTTCATGAAAATATCAGAGGAAGAATACACAAACGGGATTTTGAAGGAAGGAAGGTTACAGACAGAGAAATGATATCACCTTTGAAAGATTGGGAAAAACAAGAGATAACATTCACAGCGGGAGAGATATCCAAAGAAAATTTGGATCACCCATCTCCATTAGTGATCGCAATTAACGCGTATAAGGAGAGAGAAGAATCGGAGAATACGGCGAAAACATGGGTGGTAAATGGAGTTTTAATTGATACTGAGGAGTCCGGTGAATATAATGTTCTATCACACTTACAAAAAGATGGGATATGAAGACGAGGATATGACTTTCGCGGCATACAATATTCAAGGTTTTGGTAAATCCATAACCAAAGTTAGAGGGGAGATAAAAATACGTATTCCATTAGGAAGAATCGAAACTCAGGTGACATTGAGTATAGTAGATATGGAATCACCGTATAACTTGTTACTAGGAAGACCATGGGTACATGCAATAAAAGGCGTGGCGTCGACGCTTCATCAATGTATCAAGTTTCCAACACCAAGTTTGGAATAGGCGAGATCAAAGGGGATCTTTGCTAAAGGAAGAATATATTATCAAAATGAAGTAAAATGTTGCGAGGAACAAGTAAACAAACAAAAGAATATATCTAAGCACCGCAAAAAGATGGCGAGGCGGCTAAGAAAGAAGAAGAGTTCGAGTTTACATGATCAAAGCGAAGGAAGGAAAAGGAATACCTAGCGAGATCTCGGGAGAAGAAAATGATCCGCGATGGAACCGAAAGGACCAACCCCTATGGGAGAACCGAAGGCCGATTACGTCGCGGCGAGCAAACTAAAGAAGTGAATATTGGAACTAAGGAAGAACCCAAGATGCTAAAGATTGGAACTAACATGGGAGCGGATGAAGAAGAAAGAAGCTGTTGGTACATTGCGAGATTATAAAGATATCTTCGCGTGGGATATGGATGAAATGCAGGTATAGATCCATCGGTAGCTTGTCACAAGTTGGAAATTGATAAAAATGTGAAGCCATTCAAACAAAGAATTAGAAAGATAGCTTGACATATCACCCTCGAGATAGAAGAAGAGTTGCGAGAAGATGTTGGACGCGGGAATCATTAGACAAGCAAAATATCCCGAATGGATAGCGAATATGGTTATAGTTCCAAAGAAGAACAAAGGAATAAGGATTTGCATTGATTTCACTGATTTAAATAAAGCTTTGCCCAAAAGACAGGTTTTCCATTGCCGGATATTCCCGACTAGTCGAATCGGCGGCGGGGAATGAAAGGATATCCTCATTTGGATGGATACAAAGGTTACAACTTGATTCCACTCGCCGAAGAGGATCAAGAGCATCTTTGCTTTCTTCGCTCCAAGAGGATTATCTTGCTATACTAAAATGCCATTCGGTTTGCGAAATCTTTGGAGCGACGTATCAAAGGATGGTAGAAGAGGTATTCGCGAGAATGGATACATAAAACACCGGAAGTCTATGTAGATGACATGCTAGTAAAAGTAAGAAGAGCGTAAGATCACGTGCGAGACTTGAAAGAAATTTTTGAGCAAATGAGGCGTTTCAACATCAAAGTCAATCCGAGAAAAATGTACCTTCGGAGTTGCGTCGGGGAAGTTCTTGGGTTACATTGTATCAAAGGAAGGAATACACGTTGACCGGAGAAAATAAAAGCGATTCGCGACATGCAGCCGCCGGCGATTGATAAAAAAGAAGTTCAAAAGCTAAATGGATTGTTAGCATCACTAGGAAGGTTCATCTCGCGGTCGTCGATAAATGTAAACATTTTTTGGTGTTCTAAAAAAGGATCGAAATTCGAATGGACGGACGAATGTGAAAAGGCTTTACAAGGAATCGGGAGCATTTAATGGATGTATCCATTATGCGAGAAGCGAGAACACAGGGAGGAATTATTAATATATCTCGCGACAACTTCGCACGCCTTAAGTGCGTTTTATTGCGAACGGACGCAGGAGTGGAAAAACCAATCTATTATATCGGTAAAACTTTTAATGCCGCAGAAAGAAATTATTCAAAGATTGAAAAACTAATCCTAGCGTTAGTCTATGCGTCATTTAAACTTCGCATATATTTTCAGGCACATCTTGTTAGGGTGGTAACAAAGGTACCAATTGAGTCGGTAATGAAAAATTCAAAAAGATCGGGGAAGAGTCGAAAGATGGAATGCTCAAATAAGTCATTGCAAACTCAAATATGAAATATTATCTTCAACCAAGTCACAAGTCGTCGCGAGACTTTACGCGAGAATTTCCTTTGGAGGAAGATGAAGCGGTGGATGAAATGATGGATGTAGAGGAAGAACATGGAGATCCAAAAGATTTGTTAAGCGAGCCAAACCGGTGGGAAATATTAGTGGATGGATCATCAAATGGAGAAGGTAAAGGAGTGGGAATTGTTATAATTTCGCGAGGAAGGCAATAAGTTAGCTTTTGCTTTTAGATTGGAATTTGAGTCTACCAATAATGAAACGGAATACGAAGCCATAATACATGCTTTACGATTTGCAATAGAAATGAAAGCTGGAGAGTGTGAGAATTACAGCTGACTCGCAATTGGCAATTCGTCGGATAACGAAAAGTATGCTACAAATGATCCATCCCCTACGAAATACAGGGGAAGCTTGTAGAAGTGTTGTCAAACACAGATCAGAAAATAAAATGGAGGCACATATCAAGGAGAGATAATGAGACTCATGAGACGCTTTTGCCTTTATATCAAGTATGATGACAGACCCAACTACGAGGAATATCAAAATACGAGACGCTACGGCGCCATCAATTAATAAAGAAGAGGGACAAGAAGCGAGATATAATGATGGTGGTAGATGAGATGCAACGTCGCGAGGAAGATTGGAGAATAGAACTTCATGCATATTTAATGAAAGGCGAGGTACCAAGAAATAGATTGGAAGCACACAAGTTAAAGAGCCGAGCAACAAATTATGAATTGCGAGATGGCGTGCTTTATCGACGTTCTTTTGATGGACCTTCGCCCGATGTCGACAAGGAAAGAAGGAGAAACCATATTGAAGATGCTGCATAGTGGGGATGCAGGAAATCATAGCGGCGGAAGATCTTTGGCATACAAGGCAAAGACGCAAGGATATTATTGGCCATATATGCATGAGGACGCAAGAGCAATAGCCAGACGCTGCGAAGATTGTCAAAGACACGGGAAGAAGATACATGCACCGGGAGCACCATTAAATTCTTCAAGAAGTGTGTGGCCTTTTGGAAAATGGGGTTTAGATATTGTGGGACCATTTTTCAGAGCAGGGACAAAGAAGGTACCTAATTGTCGCAACGGATTATTTCACAAAATGGGCGGAGAGGTGAAAGCGGTCCAAGCACATTCGCGATAAAGATGTTTTTACTTTCATATTTGAAAATATTATATGCGAGATTTGGGATCCCGCACAACCGGTATCCGATAATGGGAAGCAGTTTGAAGGACAAAATATAGAGTTTTGCTTAATGCATTCCGGATAAGATGTGGAAAATCAACTCCATTATATCCACAAGCTAATGGCCAAGCGGAGGCAACAAACAAAACAATTCTTGATATATTGAAGAAAAAGTTGGAAGGACACAATAGAGGATGGTGCGAACAAGTACCCAATGCGGTGTGGGCCTATAATACAACTAGAAGAGAAGCCACGGGAATGTCTCCTTTTTGCTTAACTTACGGAGTTGAAGCGGTGCTCCCAACGAGAGGTCGTGATTCCGACAACCAAAAAAGAGGTGCAGGATAAAAATCTTAGCGCAGGCAACATTTTAATCAAGTTGGATGAATTGGAAGAAAAACGAGAAAAGGCCTTGCGACATATGGAGAATTATCAGCGAAGGCGGCTAGAGAATATAACAAGCGTGTAAAAATACGTGAGTTCCAACCAGGGAGACTTGGTGTTGCGAGAAACCCCAATATATCAACGTGAAAGCGGAGGCAAGTTGGCGAGAAAATGGGATGGACCTTATATCGTCAAAGAGGTAGTTGGTACGAGGGGCATATAGGTTGATGGACCCCGAAGGAAGAGATGTGGGACAAAAATTGGATAGACCATGGAATAGGTTATATCTAAAGAAATATTACCCGTAATAACGAAAAGATGACGAGAAGGAATCAAGATGAAGTACTTCTTCGCGGATATTTGCGACATTCAATAAAATGCGAGAGAATCTGCGAAGAGATCGCGATAAGAATAACAAAAAAGTCATGAATGGCTTAACAAAACAACAAGAGATAAGGAATGATTAAATGAATGAATCGGCGAATATCTCATGAGACAAAATAGCAAATGATGAAGAATGATTGAATAAAAAGAATGAATGAATGGGACGAACCTTTATGGCGTACACCCTAGTTCGCGAATTATATTTCGTAAGAGGCAAATGTAAGACCTAAAGTGCGTCATATAAGGGGTATCTCTTAACATGGCTCGGGTGGAAGGTTACACCGCTCCCGAAACACGGGTCATGCAGATTTGGGGCCCATGAAAGCCTATCAGGGAGATACCTTGGATTCCCAACTATATATGTAGGTTATACCTGGTTGGGCGACCGAGGGTCTCTTCCAAGGAGTCGGTGTATGCACAAGGCGCCGAGGTACGGTTGAGCCGAGTGCCGGGATGGATGAACCTACCCTGGCCATTCTTGGCAAGTCTTGGCATACGTTGCACTCGCCGAAGAAAACTCCGCTTAGGGTGCGGTCTCGTAACCATAAACCATAGAGGTATAAGGGATAAGAGGCTGCGAAAACAACCGGTTGTTGTTAAGACCGGATGGGAGGAGCTAGTCTTGTATGGCCGATGTTTCGCCTCCTTGAAGGGGCAACCAAGGGAGATGATAAGGCGACGCTCTCCATTAGGGGGTGTCAAAACAGACGCAAATGTCATGAGGCTTTGTTTTTCGCAAGGAGACTTAGGCTTGTCATATTTGTGCAATGATCCTGCGCAGAGGCAATAATACTAACGCGAGGGTAAGGCGAGATCAATGGGTCTTTACACGAAAGTGTACGGACGTCCTGCGATTTCGTCGCACGACGGCAATGTCATGGGGCTTTATGTTCGCAAGGATATTTAGGCCTGTCATATTGTCGCAACTAAAACATCCTGCAGAGGCAAAAATACTTGGAAAATGATAAGACAAGATCAATGGGTCTTTACATGCAAGTGTAAGGACGTCCTGCGATTTTGTCGCCATAAAAGGTGGCAGGGGAGGACCTCTAATTAGGGAGGTCTAACTCGGAAGACCACACAAAATTGATAAGGCAAGGTCAATGAGCCATTGCATGAAAATGTAAAGGCGGTCTGCGACCTTGTCGCCACAAGAAGAGATAAAATAAAGACTACCGAAATGATAAGGCGAGAAAAGTAGGTTTCTTCACTCATGGAGATGCCTGCGACCTCGTCGCAATACAAAATTCGACATCAGTGAAGAATACAATGCAAAAATGATGATGACTGAGTAAAAATCATTTCATACAAATGTAAACGAATAAGCTTGCGAGATTATAGTCATAATTAAGAAGAAGAAAATAAGAGGATTATCCAATAAGGGATTTAACCTTTCAAAACAAAAAGACGATTTAGCAAGAGTTATCAAACGAGTTAGTTCTCTACATCAATTTTATCATCTTCACCAATTACTTTCAGACTTCACCTTCACCGGTCAATGAACGTTCTTGAGAAATATTTTCAAAGCATCTTTATTCTCTTGATTGGTGGATTCTCATCGAAAAACTTTTGATCAGATCTTTGTTGATAACTTCAGTATTAGCGACGTCTTCGCCGCTTTCATAGTCGTAATCACTATCAGGAGAATCAGGGACTTCATCATCACTTACTTCCAAAGGATCAACATGTATAGGAGCAAGGGATTTAGACAATAAAATGTCATTCACAAGGACTTCACTTTGTGGGGAATTGTGAAGCAACGCCTTTTGACGATTCTTACTATCTATGTCTTTACAGTAAGACATATAATCAAATCTTCGCTCTGCACGGTCGCGAGAACGAGCAAGATGCGCGGAGAGTAGTCCATTTTCCTTGCGAATGTTAGAATAATCAGACCTGAGGGTGGAGATAGTGGGCGAAGCTTTCTCTCAGAGTCTGCATAACAAATACACAAGGTCAGAGAAAGTTCTTATCGAACATTATTGGCACTTTCAGGATAATAAACCATTCATGGAATAAATACATAAATTAAGATAGTCAAATAATTTGACTACCTTCCTTTTGAGAAGTAAAATGTTGAATTAAAGCTGCGAAGTTATTCCCCAAACGATCCATGACATCATCAAATGAATCTCCAACTAAGCCTTTCAATCGAGATCGCAAATTCTTTTCATTGGAAATAAGTATGGAATTTTCGGTCGCCAAAGTAGAGTTGGATTTTTCTAATCTGATACATTGTTCTTGGAATTGCTTCGCTTTTACACTCAAGGTTATTCTACCTTGAATAAGTTTATCTCTCTCGCGATAATTTCTTCAAGTTGGTTTTCAAAGTATGTTTAGCTTGTTCGTGTTCTTCACATAACTTTTGACAAAGGCGTTATCTTTGCTGCGAGTAGCTCGCCACCTTATTCAACAGAGAACGTTTCTCTTGAGAAAGAGTTCGATTCTCATCGATAAAGTTTCCAACTCCAAATTAGTTTTAGTCAAAGCATAAGAGAGGCGAGATAAGTCATTACTTAATGAGTCTTGCTTTTGCGATAAATCAAAATTCTCTTTAGACAAGTTATTTATTTGATCATTTGCATAGGTATGAAGATTATCTAAGAAATTATCTTGCTCCATCCAAGCATCTCTTTCAACTCGAACTTCTTCAACGATAGATTACATGCGATATATCTCCATTATTCGTTTACGGTTTAATACTTGAAGGACGAGCAAGGGTTTGAGTTGTAAAAAAAAAAAAAAAAAAAAAAAAAAAAAAAGCGAGGGCATACCTTTTAATTCTTCATTCTTCTTGCGAAGGTTATCACGATCTAGCGAGATGCTGTGAAATTTTTGATTTTCAAGGTGAAGACTATTGCACTTCTGCGGTCATAAACTGGAGATCATCCTTGACTTACTAATTTCTTGAACCAAAGACGCTTGCGAGACCTTATCAGGACCAAGGTGCTTACTTAAAATCTCGCGAGACGTTGGATTTGATAGGATCGCCAGAAGTTTTCTTGGCATCATTCACGAGATCCGAAAGAACCTTAAAGGCCACATCTATACCCTCCAAATTTTCCGCCGTTAGAGGAATTTGCTCTACCAAAAAGATGAGTCATCCTTTGTCAAAGGAACCTCATGAGAAGAGGAAGTTTCCGGGGAGAGAAGTGATTGGAGAAATAGTAGGGACATTGATAGCGAGAGGGTGATATAACATCGTTTGTAGGAGGACGGTTGTAAGGAACTTGGTCTATGAGGAGTTGAGGTATAGGAATATTATCTTGCGACGACTTCGCAGCGAGGAGATGAAGGTGTGAATGAGGGAAATGGAACACTTTGGGAGTAAGGAGGCTTGGGTTGGCGAAGCCTTTTAGGAGTTCTCATCGGTATTTCCATCATCCTGCGAGTAACAAGTTAAATAAGAAGCAGAGGCAACAATATATTGTTCATAAAAATATTTCTTAAATACCTTGTCACTCGCAGACTGTCTCTTTGAAGCCATAGATTTAACTCGCGAAGAGGGCTTTGATTGCGCGAGCGATTCTGGTTGTAATGAAGATTTCGATGGCGAGCCCAAAGAAAGAATAGGGTCCTTCACGGTAAATTTAGTTCTGGATTGGTTCTTGCTAAACAACAATGGCAGAAAAGGAACTATAAAGTTAAGCATACCAGTGTGATTTCAACAAGAAAAACTAATTTCAAAGCAATCAACCACAAGATCAAACTAGATATGGCAAGATTAACAAACCTGGATGCCATGAGAACAACAACTAGGAAGTAGCGAGAAGAAGAGAAGAGGATGAAGAAGGAAAATAGCGAGGCAAACACTTGCGAGAATGATTCTGAGCGATGAAGAAGAGGAACACTTGCGGAGACGATGAAGAAGATGAAAGGGAAAAAGAAACTTCTTCACAAGGAACACTCCTATAAATAGATGAGAAAAAGATATTACGACCAGGATAACATTAAATGCACACGGTAAAAAGAGGTAAATATAGACACGTGTAAACGGTCACCATTAAATCCAGGGAATTTTAGTAGAATTCGAACATCGCACAATATATTTCCTAACAGGCAAGAAGAGCTTGCGAAATTGGTTATTTTCCGTAACTCATGAGGCAAGAAATGCCACTTCATATATACAAAGAAGCTTCGGAACTTCGCAAAAGAATAGAGGCAAGTACGTACTTTTCAAGTCCAGTATTCTTTCGCTCGTTCCTTCGTCAACAAAGACCAAAGATTACTATAACAACAGATTTTTCCTTAAAAATCGCTCTTCAAGCAATATTCAAGGAAAAAGAGGCAAGATGTAGGATCATAATATCGCAACGTGCAGGGCTCGCGGGGTTAATAAACAACGATGTCGCGAGGCGATCATGAGCAGACTAAAATAAACGACGCGATGAATAACGACACACAAAAGCAATGAAAGACATGGAACTGGCGAGGGTTAAGAAGTGTCGAGAGAATAAATGATTGTACGTCTGCGACACTTCGCGGAACATTTAGAAATAAAAGGATAGATTAGCTGTCATCCACCGTGTATTACCCCTATATAAAGGGCTAAGTGAGTCATTGTGAGGGGGATCTTTTTGGAATGGTTGGGCAAGTCATGAGGAGAGAGAGAAAGTTTAAGAGTGTTTTACTTGCTAAGTGTAATTCTACTTTTCCTGTGTAGACAACTCATGAAATTAATCAATAAACATTCTCAATTATACAACTTTCAATGGACTAATTAACCAAAATATAGTGAGGGGTGTAGTGTGGGAAAACCTGCTACTACATTTGCTTTTTGATGTTAGACTGATAACTTTTGCGTCGTGGTGCACATGAGATTGGACATATAAGCTTACTTCATTTTGTGTTCAAGTGGGATTTGATACGACAATATGTACGGATGATGCATGTTATCTGTCGCCGTGGTTGTACTAAGTCCATCCTATTTTTCATATGTTTCTGTTCTTATTTTCTTGTTTTTATGTCAAATATAGGTTAGACACATCTTGCGACCCTATGTATCATTTCGCTGCTTCAAATATCGGTATAGCAAATTCTTACTGTTATTTTTTTTTTCTTTTGTGTCAATGGTTGTTTAATATCTGTATGTTGAGATGTCAGGTCAACATTTCCAAAATACTTACTGTTTCTGGTTGATTTTGTCGTAGGATTACGACAAGAAAATTGTATTCTTCATGTCATGCGACTAGAGGGATTGGTTGCCTTGAATGGGAGGATGCCCATCATTGTTGATGAAGTAATAACATGTGAACCAACAAGCAGACAGAGATGTCTTTTGGCCGGTGAAGGTAGAAAAATTAGGCATGCATTTGCTCCTCTACAATATAGGTCTTGGAAAAAAAAAAAAACACGCCCAAGAAAGAGAGGCTGTGACTCACAATTTTTAAGTTCATATCTTTATTTACATCTGTGTTGACTTTTTTTTTTAAATGGTTTGATTTACAACTATTCATTTTTATGATGTTGTAGGATAACTTTATACTACATGACCATCTATCAGAAAGTGTCTGAATTATTGTATGGCAAAGGCTACAGATGCAAAATGCTGACGCACTTCAGAAAGTATTAACCCATCGAAGAAGCACATGCAATCCTTTTGGAAATATCCTGCCAGAAATTTGGTCACACTTGTGTGACTTGTTTGCTATGGAAAATATCAAGGTGAAGTGATTGGTCACTGTCTTTTAAAACTTATAGGCCTTGTTAGCATTTTAGTTCTTTTGCAAGTACTTACTCAAATTTTCTTCTTAAATTCAAGAAACGACGTGATGATTCTAAAAAGGGGAATGTAAGAAAAGGTCCTACAATTAAGACCCGATTCACACAAAGGTCATACTGCTACAAACAATTAACCAAAGGGTCATACTTCCGTTTGGGTCAGGGTTAAGTCGCTGGGTCCCCAAAGTCAGAGTTAAATTACACTACCAAGTTACTCTATTGTCCCTAGTGTAGATATTTACACTTGCGACGTTGGGTTAACTCTAACTGGATCTCATATTCTCATTACCTTCGACCGCCGTTTCTCTTTCTCTCCAACTTGTGAGTCTGCAACCAAGGAAAGGTGGAGATCATGGTGGATGCACTATAAGAACAGGAGAGCTCGTGTTTATTGAAGATTGGAGCTCGTTGTTTAGAAATTTCTTTACCTATTGTTCGTGTTTAGCTTTAGGTTTAGTTATCACTGGTCATTATTCGAGGGCAGTTGATAATGAAGATGGTAAATGCAACGATGTTAGCAAACGTAAAGAGGTAATTATTCAACCACTCATGACTCATATTCAAATTCGAGTATTTTATGAAACCTTATATTTCAATTTGGAATTTTGGATTTGGGGATTTTTTCTGAAACCCTAATTTCAGTTTTGTTACATTTCAATCGATCCTGGTTGCATGTATTTAGCATCATTAGGAAATTGACTGATTATTTATGTTGGTGATTTTGAATGGGTTGATGCTGAAAATGAGATTAATCATTCTTAGTTGAAGAGATTATCTGATTTCAGTCCATCAAATTTTTTGTTAATGGCTACTACAAATCACCACTTATATGAAATGTTTGAATGTGTTAGTAATGTTAAATTTGTTGTCGTGGGATTGTCAGAAAATTTATGTGTTAGTAATTGTTGATTGTTCAATTCATATAGCTATATCACACGAACCTCATTAATTTGTTGGAACCTGATTTCATTTGTTGATGTTAATTAAGGGGGAATGATCAGTAATGTTCATTGTTACAGCAGCCCTATTGCAAGAGTGATTGTGGTGGTGTTTTTCTCAAGTGCCTATAGAGGTTGTTGTCTAAAAATGATGTTGAATGTTCTTTATGGTTAGAATAGCCAGTCCATGTCTGTGACCAATAGTTTTGATTAATTAAGTTGATTCGTCTTTGATATGACAATGATTAATTCTTCCTTAATGGATTCCCAACGAAAATGTTTTAGCTTCTGTTACGAGATAATTTCTCAAAGAAAATGTTTCCTGATTTTAATGTGATGGTTTTGAAGATGTTGATGGAGGTGGAAATGGGCCAAATGGTTGTGGTGGTTTTGAGGATGCTGCTGGTGATTTTGAAGATGTTGATGGAGGTGGAAATAAATCAAACTGTTAGATGCTGCTGCGGTGGTTTTGGAGTGCAAATGGACCAAATGGTTGCTGCTGAAGTACCAGTCCATGGAATTCAGAACACACCCACCATGGGCTCCTAAAGGTTCACCATTCCAGAAGCAGGGTCTAGATAGTGCTGTGTCTGATTAACTATGGTTAAACTACTTGAGTTATAAGGGAAGGGCACATAAGTAAAAATTGGGGGCCGTTTTTATCAAAACTGTTAGATCGGATGGCTGATGACCATTTTGTAATCGAAATTAAAAAGTATGACTAATTTGTAACCCAATTATAAAAAGTATGACTATTTTGTAATTGGCCCTTATAAAAACTTAAGGCCTCAGGGACACACAGCTTAAATGATGGCAAAGGCTTCAAGGGCATACGTTGTCAGTTTTAGGGGACGAAAAAATCATGATATACAAAGTCAAAGAGCAAATGGATCAAATTAAAGAAGCCAACACAAGTTTCAGGCAGAACGGCTCAGTCAAATATTAGTTGTTGATCCGTCTGTTGCTCCAACCTTTGAAGATGAAGATGCCGCACATTTTTATGTTAGTTTGGCTGCATTAATAAACTGATGTAAGTACTAGGTATTTTTAGTATCGTACAAGTACTGTCTCTTGAATACTTTAGCACCTGTGAATGCATTCAGTGTCAAGTTATTAGTTTAACATTATGTTCAAATGGTTTTTCTATCTAATGATATTTTAATATTTTATTTAATAAATGTAAAAATTAATATGCTAGTTTACCTTGGTTTAGATACAAATGTCTTTCGTCACTTAAGAAAGGTATTTGGAGACGAGAAAATTCGTCTACCTTGGTTTTTCTAAAGGCCAAAATATAGGTTATTAAAAATAATTGCATACGGAAGTTATTGTCAACAAAAGTTGTTTTTATGAAAAAAAATTCGTTATCGTAATTGGGCCGACCGACCGGAGGGCCCGAAGGGCCCGTAGGGAGGGAGTCCCTTATACTTTTTTTCAGAATGGACCCTAACGCAAATCATAAAAGATTTTGGAACATTTACGTGTCAATTTTCAATATTGTTCGTTAGATTTAAAACACGAGAATTCAATATGAGCCGTTCATCTAATAAGGATTTTGAATGTGATTTCCGTGTGTGGATTCCACGTGGTTAGCTGGATAAGTTTACACCATCCAAGTACCACCACCGACGCATATCATCACCAAAGCAATAATCACTTTGCAAGTCTGTAACAAGCCAACAACCACCTCGCCTCCGCCGCCACAGACCATCACCGGATCCACAATAACACCACCTCCGGATCGCCACCACCTCTTCCCGATCCAATCCCATTGAGTACACCATAAATTACTAATGAAATACAAAAACAATCAATCGAATAGATATTCTGTGACCACCAAATTCATTATTCACCGCCACCATATACCATCACCGACGCCACCACCACCGTCGCTTTGCTACACCACAGCATTCGAACAACCATCGAGGAGTAAAACCGCCACCATCATAAACGGAGACCATAATTGCTGTTAGCATAACCAAGACCGCCTTCGCTACCAGCACCACCACCAATTTTCATTATGTATTTTAATTTCCCCAATTTTGCTTTCGGTTAACCACCGATACCCTCCTCCTCCACCACCTGTGTTCTTCAATTTTACAAAAGCGAATTTTCCCTTTCGCAAAAACAAATCCAGATCTCTTCTTTCTTCATCTTCATCACCATAACCATCACCGCCGTCACCATCACCACCGAAACACCACCGCCACCTAGCACCACCGTTACTAAATCATGCATAAAATTCAATTGAGCTCAAAACATTTCCTATTTTCAATTAAACCACACCAGTACAAAATTACAAACACAACAACATAGAACCCCATTCGCAACACTAACAGACCACTGCTATTCTTCCCATTCTTCATTTCTCTAAATGTGAAATTCAATAACCCACCAGGGCAGTTGCCATGCTTGCTATTCACTTCTCAATGAAAAATCAAATTCATATACAAAAAATAAGATTGAATCAAAATCTAATATAAAAAACAGATAAAACGTAGAATTACAAGAACATACACTTTGTGATTAATATAATGAAAACCATGAAATAAAAAAAAAAAAAAATTAGAAAAAATTTAAGGTTTCAATTTTGTAAATTTACATGAACAAAATCAAAATTGGAGAAGAAAACAAACATAAAACTAGATGACCGCTACCACGGTGGGATGGCCGACCGAAAAGATTGACGCAAAACTAATATTTATACTTTAAAATTTAATTCCGTCGTAATATTAGGACTTATAAATTTATAAATTTATACTCACAATTAAATTCCGCCACTAATATGATATCCGCCTAACTAGACATAAAAATTACAAAATAGTACGATCATGCATGATATTTGCATTGCTGAATTAGCTCTGTTCTTAAAAATTACGTGCATCTAACTTGCATAACATTTATATGCAAACGTTCATTGAAAAAAAAAAAAGTTGTATGCAAAACTGCCAAAACATAGTAGGAAGTAGCGTGACATATCAAAGCACAAAGTCAAAACACGTGTGCCCCTTGCAAAGATTCTCATTTTTCGCAGCGAAATCGAAAGAACTCCCTCATCTCCCCCGCTCTTCTATACTTCTCTGCAACTAAAAACCAAAAATCTAAGACTGATTTCTTCTGCATTATGGAATATTCATGATATCATAAAATTAGACCAATAGTTACTTTCTGTAATCGTATGTGAGTGGTTACTAATTAAGAAAAATTGGTAGATCTGGATGTTGGTTACCAAAGATTTGTATGAATATTGATTGATTGAGATCGTGAAAATTAAAATTTTAAATCCAATTGGAGATTCAGAAAATGAAAAACGAATCGCTGCTGCTGGTGGTGGATGGTGGTGACACTCGAAGTGGTGGAGGGTGGTGATGGTGAAAGATAAGCAGGATTCAATTTCAGAATTTCTGAAAAAGACTTGGTTTCGAATTTCAACTTCAGAAAATGATAAAACGATTCATCGACGGTGGTGTGGAGGGTTACTTTGGTGGTGGTGCTGGTTGCGGTGATGGTGTGGGTTTTGGTGGTGAAGGGAAGAATAGTGTTGGTGGTGTAGGGATGATAATTCATTCACGTTTGAATCAAATATTTGCACGCAAAATTGTAGGTGTTGCTGGTGATGCTATTGATGGATGTTGTCTGGTGGTTGTGGTGAAGGTAATGGTGTGCCGGCGGTTGTACTGGTGGTGGCAGAGTTGGTGGATCTGGAGCTGCAAGTGGTTGTTGGGTCTACTGGTGGAGCTGCTGGTGGTGGTGGAGCTATCAGTAAAGATGGTGGCGGATCTGTAAGTTGTTGGTTTTGTCGAGGGTGGTGGCTGTGGAGGTGTTGTCGGAGGTGGGTTACCGGAATTTCCGAAATTGAAGCTGGAAATTTCACCGGGGATCATCTGAAGAGAAACACCGAAGGAGAGAAAAGAAAAAAGAAATGTGTGGGTTCACCGGGGATCGACCATGGATCCTTTGATTGCCTATTTACAGATATAGCCTTGATAAATTAGGCTTGATACCTTTCATATTGGAGGGATAGTTTGGATATTTCGGGGGTATGACACCAAATCCAATCTTTTTTGTTAAATTGTAAAAAATGTCACGCTTCATATTAACAAAAGTCACCATATATAAAGTCCGCTTCGCTAAATTCGGCCCTAATGATACATGATACTAATTCAAACTAATTAGAGAACGAAATTTCTTCAATTTGAGCGAAATCCTTCACGTGATTTGTTGATGAACTCATCAATCATGCTGATTGATACGTGAATGTTAAGAAGAAAAGAAGAAGGAGGAGGTGGTGTGGTTGTTCTTTGTAGATCTAGCAAGACAAACGTCTGTAAACTATATAGGTAATGGCGGCTGTGAAGAATAGAACAGGAAGGCTTACGGGAGGAGTAGAAAAGAAACGACTAGAGATGGGAAGGAAAAAAAAAAAGAGAAAAGAATATTTAGGAGTTGGGTTTTCTTATGTTTAGGTAGCACATGGATGGTCACGATCTAGTAAGATGAACGGCACCTACAGGAAAAATGCCACCGTGAAAATATTTACGGTGTGTAGCAACGTTGTTATATTAAAAAAGTAAAAGTATTTACAAAGCTAGGCACCTACAGGAAAAATGCCACCGTGACAGCAGTTCTTTTACTTTTTATTTAGCCGTTTACCATTCTAGTGATGAGATTTGGGGAAAAAGTTTGATCTAGCAGCGCTAGATCATTTTTGATCTAGTGCTGCTAGATCAAAAATGATCTAGCGCTGCTAGATCAAAATCGTTTCCTAAGATTTGCTGGTACTTTTGCATTTTTATAATAGTCTTATTGCCGTGTTTTGTTTATTTTCGGTCGGCCCTCCCCACCGTGTGGTAATGTGTTCTAGTAACATTTTAACGTCGAAATATATTTGTCTCCAAAAAGTAGATTGAAAGAACTTTTCTTATCACTACAAGAAATTATTAGGTCTCAAAAAGAATTGTCTATAAAAATTACTTTCAATTGCAAATATATTTGTTTCTAAAAAATATTAATTTGAGACAATGTAGTTTATCACCAAATTTTTCTTTTTAAGACCAAATTCATTGTTTACATAAGAATTTTTCTCAACCAAATATATCGATCGATAAAATTTATTTGGAGACAATTTCTTTTTTGTTTAGAAAACGTGCTTTTAATTGTCGAATATATTTGTCTTAAAAGAGTTTTCGAGGACAAGAAAAACGGTCATCAAAAGTCTTTGAGGAGATGAGAATACTTGACGGTAAAAAAATTGTTTAAAACAAAACATAAGGTCACCGTAACATGTTATTGAGACAAATATGAATTGTCATTAAAATATATGATGACAAAAATATTCTCGCCAAATGTAGTTTTAAAGAGAAACCTTTTTGACAATAATTTTTTAACTTTGAAGACAATTTATACTAGTCATTCAAAGACATATACAACGACAAAAAATTCGGTGTCGCCAAATTTATCTCCTGTGGCCATATAAAGTTTCCACGACGATGATTAGATGACAATTTTTTTTTTGTTCCAAATTTAATTTGGTGACTAAACAAGGTAGTTCCATGACAAAAATATTTGTCACTATAAGATTATAACCAAAATCATTGCTAATAGAATTAAGCCTTTATTAGAAAAGATTATTTCTCAAAACCAGTCAGCCTTCATTCCTAATAGACAAATTACGGACAATATAGTCATTGCTCATGAAATCCTTCATACTATGAAAACAAGTAAAAGGAAAACTGGCCATATGGCTCTCAAACTTGATCTATCCAAAGCCTTCGATAGGCTTGAATGGGATTTTGTAATATTTGTCTTTAAAAAATTAGGATTTTCCAATGAGTTCTGTGATCTTATTTATAGTTGTATTTCTACAGTCTCGGCCTCTGTTCTAGTTAATGGTTCGCGGGTGAAAAAAATTTCCCCTCCCGGAGGAATAAAGGCGGGGTGACCTATGTCGCCTTACATCTTCATTATATGTATGGAAGCTCTTTCGCAACTTCTCTTATATCTTTGAGTCTAGTGGTAAAATTTATGGTGTTAAAGTAACTAAAAAGAATCCTCCGATTTCCCATTTATTTTTTCTGAGATGACTCCATCTTATTCATGATGCCAACTTAGTCCAAGCTAGGAATTTCTTTGGATATTCTTAAATTTTTTAGTGATTCTTCGGGTCAGGTCATAAATTATCAAAAATATGGAGTCTATTTTAGTAAAAAAGTAGAAAAAAAGCATTGTAAGCTATTAGCTAGGATCCTTAGAGTATGTAGAATAACTAAAAATGATACTTACTTAGGGACCCCCTAGTTCTTCAATAGATCCAAGAGTTTTAATTATCAGAATTTGCTAGATAGAGTTAATTGGGCCGACCGACCGGAGGGCCCGAAGGGCCCGTAGGGAGGGAGTCCCTTTTATGGCCACTTTTTTGTCAAATGGACCCTAACGCAAATCATCAAAAGATTTTGGAACATTTCTGTGTCAATTTTCAATATTGTTCGTTAGATTTAAAACACGAGAATTCAATATGAGCCGTTCATCTAATAAGGATTTTGAATGTGATTTTCGTGTGTGGATTCCACGTGGTTAGCTGGATAAGTTTACACCATCCAGTACCACCACCGACGCCATCACCACCCAGCCAACAGTAATCACTGCAAGTCTGCAACAAGCCAACAACCACCTCCGCCTCCGCCGCCTTGTGCCATCATCACCGGATCCACAATAACACCACCTCCGGATCTCGCCACCACCTCTTCCCCGATCCAATCCCATTGAGTACACCATAAATTACTAATGAAATACAAAAACAATCAATCGAATAGATATTAAGCGTGACCACCAAATTCATTATTCACCGCCACCATATACCATCACTCACGCCACCACCACCGTCGCTTCTGCTACACCACCAGTTCTCGTAACAACCATCGTGAGTAAAACCGCCACCATCATAAACAGGAGACCATAATTCCGTTAGCATAACCTTGCACCGCCTTCGCTTACCAAAGACCACCACCAATTTTCATTATGTATTTTAATTTCCCCAATTTTGCTTTCAGGTTAACCACCGATACCCTCCTCCTCTTTTTTGTGTTCTTCAATTTTACAAAAACGAATTTTCCCTTTCGCAAAAACAAATCCGGATCTCTTCTTTCTTTATCTTCATCACCATAACCATCACCGCCGTCACCATCACCACCATGAAACACCACGCCACCTAGCACCACCGTTACTAAATCATGCATAAAATTCAATTGAGCTCAAAACATTTCCTATTTTCAATTAAACCACACCAGTACAAAATTACAAACACAACAACATAGAACCCCATTCGCAACACTATGAGACCATTCTGCTATTCTTCCCATTCTTCATTTCTCTAAATGTGAAATTCAATAACCCACCAGGGCAGTTGCCATGCTTGCTATTCACTTCTCAATGAAAAATCAAATTCATATACAAAAAATAAGATTGAATCAAAATCTAATATAAAAACAGATAAAACGTAGAATTACAAGAACATACACTTTGTGATTAATATAATGAAAATCATGAAATAAAAAAAAAAAAAAAAAAAATTAGAAAAAATTTAAGGTTTCAATTTTGTAAATTTACATGAACAAAATCAAAATTGGAGAAGAAAACAAACATAAAATGATACATGATACTAATTCAAACTAATTAGAGAACGAAATTTCTTCAATTTGAGCGAAATCCTTCACGTGATTTGTTGATGAACTCATCAATCATCTTTGATTGATACGTGAATGTTAAGAAGAAAAGAAGAAGGAGGAGGTGGTGTGGTTGTTCTTTGTAGATCTAGCAAGACAAACGTCTGTAAACTATATAGGTAATGGCGGTGAAGGTGAAGAATAGAACAGGAAGGCTTATGGGAGGGGAGTAGAAAAGAAACGACTAGAGATGGGAAGGAAAAAAAAAACAGAGAAAAGAATATTTAGGAGTTGGGTTTTCTTATGTTTAGGTAGCACATGGATGGTCACGATCTAGTAAGATGAACGGCACCTACAGGAAAAATGCCACCGTGAAAATATTTACGGTGTGTAGCAACGTTGTTATATTAAAAAAGTAAAAGTATTTACAAAGCTAGGCACCTACGGGGAAAAATGCCACCGTGACAGCAGTTCTTTTACTTTTTATTTAGCCGTTACCATTCTAGTGATGAGATTTGGGGAAAAAGTTTGATCTAGCAGCGCTAGATCATTTTTGATCTAGTCTTTGCTAGAGTAGTTGGATGGGTCGATCCAATGGTGGTGGTTGTCAGTGGAGCTTTTTACTCCAAGGGCAAAAATGCAATTTTCATTAAAAACCACCACCACCATTGGATTCACCCATCCAACGGCTCTAGCGGCGCTAGATCAAAATCGTTTCCTGAGATTTGCTGGTACTTTTGCATTTTTATAATAGTCTTATTGCCGTGTTTTGTTTATTTTCGGTCGGCCCTCCCCACCGTGACAGCGGTGTTCTAGTAACATTTTAACGTCGAAATATATTTGTCTCCAAAAAGTAGATTGAAAGAACTTTTCTTATCACTACAAGAAATTATTAGGTCTCAAAAAGAATTGTCTATAAAAATTACTTTCAATTGCAAATATATTTGTTTCTAAAAAATATTAATTTGAGACAATGTAGTTTATCACCAAATTTTTCTTTTTAAGACCAAATTCATTGTTTACATAAGAATTTTTCTCAACCAAATATATCAGTCGATAAAATTTATTTGGAGACAATTTCTTTTTTGTTTAGAAAACGTGCTTTTAATTGTCGAATATATTTGTCTTAAAAGAGTTTTCGAGGACAAGAAAAACGGTCATCAAAAGTCTTTGAGGAGATGAGAATACTTGACGGTAAAAAAATTGTTTAAAACAAAACATAAGGTCACCGTAACATGTTATTGAGACAAATATGAATTGTCATTAAAATATATGATGACAAAAATATTTTCTCGCCAAATGTAGTTTTAAAGAGAAACCTTTTTGACAATAATTTTTTAACTTTGAAGACAATTTATACTAGTCATTCAAAGACATATACAACGACAAAAAATTCGGTGTCGCCAAATTTATCTCCTGTGGCCATATAAAGTTTCCACGACGATGATTAGATGACAATTTTTTTTTTTGTTCCAAATTTAATTTGGTGACTAAACAAGGTAGTTCCATGACAAAAATATTTGTCACTATAAGATTATAACCAAAATCATTGCTAATAGAATTAAGCCTTTATTAGAAAAGATTATTTCTCAAAACCAAATTGACCTTCATTCCTAATAGACAAATTACGGACAATATAGTCATTGCTCATGAAATCCTTCATACTATGAAAACAAGTAAAAGGAAAACTGGCCATATGGCTCTCAAACTTGATCTATCCAAAGCCTTCGATAGGCTTGAATGGGATTTTGTAATATTTGTCTTTAAAAAATTAGGATTTTCCAATGAGTTCTGTGATCTTATTTATAGTTGTATTTCTACAGTCTCGGCCTCTGTTCTAGTTAATGGTTCGCCAGGTGAAAAAAATTTCCCCTCCAGAGGAATAAGGCAGGGTGACCCTATGTCGCCTTACATCTTCATTATATGTATGGAAGCTCTTTCGCAACTTCTCTTATATGCTGAGTCTAGTGGTAAAATTTATGGTGTTAAAGTAACTAAAAAGAATCCTCCGATTTCCCATTTATTTTTTGCAGATGACTCCATCTTATTCACTGATGCCAACTTAGTCCAAGCTAGGAATTTGCTGGATATTCTTAAATTTTTTTAGTGATTCTTCGGGTCAGGTCATAAATTATCAAAAATATGGAGTCTATTTTAGTAAAAAAGTAGAAAAAAAGCATTGTAAGCTATTAGCTAGGATCCTTAGAGTATGTAGAATAACTAAAAATGATACTTACTTAGGGACCCCCTAGTTCTTCAATAGATCCAAGAGTTTTAATTATCAGAATTTGCTAGATAGAGTTTATTGGGCCGACCGACCGGAGGGCCCGAAGGGCCCGTAGGGAGGGAGTCCCTTTTATGGCCACTTTTTGTCAAATGGACCCTAACGCGAATCATAAAAAGATTTTGGAACATTTCTGTGTCAATTTTCAATATTGTTCGTTAGATTTAAAACACGGAATTCAATATGAGCCGTTCATCTAATAAGGATTTTGAATGTGATTTCGTGTGTAGATTCCACGTGGTTAATTTGGATAAGTTTACACCATCCAGTACCACCACCGACGCCATCACCACCAGCAACAGTAATCACCGCAAGTCCGCAACAAAGCCAACAACCACCTCCGCCTCCGCCGCCACAGCCATCACCGGATCCACAATAACACCACCTCCGGATGCGCCACCACCTCTTCCGATCCAATCCCATTGAGTACACCATAAATTACTAATGAAATACAAAAACAATCAATCGAATAGATATTCTGTGACCACCAAATTCATTATTCACCGCCACCATATACCATCACCGACGCCACCACCACCGCTGCTATTGCTACACCACCAGATTCGGAACAACCATCGGAGTAAACCGCCACCATTATAAAGCAGGAGACCATAATTCTTGTTAGCATAACCAAGACCGCCTTCGCTACCAGCACCACCACCAATTTTCATTATGTATTTTAATTTCCCAATTTTGCTTTGATTAACCACCGATACCCTCCTCCTCCACCACTGTGTTCTTCAATTTTACAAAAAGCGAATTTTCCCTTTCGCAAAAACAAATCCAGATCTCTTCTTTCTTTATCTTCATCACCATAACCATCACCGCCGTCACCATCACCACCGAAACACCACCGCCACCTAGCACCACCGTTACTAAATCATGCATAAAATTCAATTGAGCTCAAAACATTTCCTATTTTCAATTAAACCACACCAAGTACAAAATTACAAACACAACAACATAGAACCCCATTCGCAACACTAACGGACCACTGCTATTCTTCCCATTCTTCATTTCTCTAAATGTGAAATTCAATAACCCACCAGGGCAGTTGCCATGCTTGCTATTCACTTCTCAATGAAAAATCAAATTCATATACAAAAATAAGATTGAATCAAAATCTAATATAAAAAAGATAAAACGTAGAATTACAAGAACATACACTTTGTGATTAATATAATGAAAACCATGAAATAAAAAAAAAAAAAAATTAGAAAAAATTTAAGGTTTCAATTTTGTAAATTTACATGAACAAAATCAAAATTGGAGAAGAAAACAAACATAAAATGATACATGATACTAATTCAAACTAATTAGAGAACGAAATTTCTTCAATTTGAGCGAAATCCTTCACGTGATTTGTTGATGAACTCATCAATCATGCTGATTGATACGTGAATGTTAAGAAGAAAAGAAGAAGGAGGAGGTGGTGTGGTTGTTCTTTGTAGATCTAGCAAGACAAACGTACGTAAACTATATAGGTAATGGCGGCTGTGAAGAATAGAACAGGGAAGGCTTCGGGAGGGAGTAGAAAAGAAACGACTAGAGATGGGAAGGAAAAAAAAAAGAGAGAAAAGAATATTTAGGAGTTGGGTTTTCTTATGTTTAGGTAGCACATGGATGGTCACGATCTAGTAAGATGAACGGCACCTACAGGAAAAATGCCACCGTGAAAATATTTACGGTGTGTAGCAACGTTGTTATATTAAAAAAGTAAAAGTATTTACAAAGCTAGGCACCTACAGGAAAAATGCCACCGTGACAGCAGTTCTTTTACTTTTTATTTAGCCGTTTACCATTCTAGTGATGAGATTTGGGGAAAAAGTTTGATCTAGCAGCGCTAGATCATTTTTGATCTAGTGCTGCTAGAGCCGTTGGATGGGTCGATCCAATGGTGGTGGTTGTCAGTGGAGTTTTTTACTCCAAGGGCAAAAATGCAATTTTCATTAAAAACCACCACCACCATTGGATTCACCCATCCAACGGCTCTAGCAGCGCTAGATCAAAAATGATCTAGCGTTGCTAGATCAAAATCGTTTCCTGAGATTTGCTGGTACTTTTGCATTTTTATAATAGTCTTATTGCCGTGTTTTGTTTATTTTCGGTCGGCCCTCCCCACCGTGACAGCGGTGTTCTAGTAGTAAAGTTCAAGGCTGGAAGGCTAAATTGTTATCGCAAGCCGGTAGAACTACTCTGATTTGTTATGTAACCAGTGCTATACCCATGTATCAGATGATGTGTTTTCTTCTTCCTAAGAAAACTCTAGATAAGATTGATGCTCTACAAAGAGAATTTTGGTGGGAAAAAAGTAAAAGTAATAGAGGTTTATTCATTAAAGCCTGGAGTTTTATCTGTTCTAGTAAAACTAATGGGGGTTTAGGTATCAAGAACCCTTATAAATTCAATTTGGACTTACTTATCAGGCTTGCGTGGAGATTAATAGAAAACCCAGATAAACTATGGTGTATCATTTTAAAACATAAATATTTTCCTAACTTCAGTCCCATTAATTATAAGAAGAAATCGAGTTAGGTCTTGGGTTTGGAATAGTATTTGTAGAGGACTTGATATTATAAGAGAAAACCATTGTTGGTTAATAGGTAATGGTAGAAAAATTAATGTTTGGGAGGATAGATGGTTGCCTGGAGGTGTTTGTCCTAAACCAAAAAATAGTAATTGCACTCAGTTAGTCTCAAAAGTTGCTGATATAATAGATAGTCAGGGTAATTGGAACTTCAACTTGATTCATAGTGTGTTCGATAATGACACTATCAATAACATCAAAATGCTTGATATGGTTAGTGATTCTAATAAGAAAGATTCTATAAAATGGATCGGTACTAAGGATGGATCGGTCTCTGTAAAATCAGCCTATAATTTTCTCTGTGATAGAAATCATGTTAACACTCCTGTTGATTGGAGAGGTATTTGGAAACTAAACATTATGCCTAGAGTCAAGATTTTCTTATGGAAAACCCTAAGTGATTGTCTTCCTGTTAGGAAAATTCTGGGTAGACATACTCCTATTGACACTCACTGCCCTATGTGTAATAATTTGGTTAGTAAAAGTATTGATCATTTATTCACTAAATGTGTGTTTACTGAAGCTATTTGGAGGGGTTTATCCATCTCCACTACATTATATAATGCTGCTAACATATCTTACAAGAATTGGTGTATTATGTGGCTTAAGGATAGTATTAATAGAGATTATTATTCATATGTTCTCCGGTATATATGGAAATATAGATGTAAAGTGGTTTTCGACAATGTTAGGCCTGACCCTTATGATTTGATTGACTTCATCAAAAAGGACAGTCCACAATATCTGGGCAAAAAGATGCAGGTTGTAGAAAGACAACAAACCCCTAAATAGTGTGAAGGAATTCACCCTATTTGTATTCATAAAAGTATATATGATTTGGAAAAGGCTGCTTTCATATATTTTGATGCAGCGTTTAATATTATAACTAAGGAATTTGCCTATGGTTTAGTTGAGTTGAATTGTGATGGTTTGCTTGTCAATTTTTCAGGTGGAACAGGATGGTGTTCTAGTGCAGAAGAAGCCGAGTCCAGGGCATGTAGAGCAGCAACAAGATGGGTGCAGCACCGCAGAAATGAACGTCTAATTTTCCTCAATGATAATCGGAATGTCATCAATAGTTTAAGGAAGAACAATTTTGCTGTTAATTGGATTTCGAAAGCTATTTTGCTTCAAGCTCAGAATTCCATAAACTATCTAGCTAGTTCATACTTTGTCTATATTCGGAGGTCTTGTAATAATCTAGCAGACAATTTAGCTAAATTCCTTATCAAATATGCGAATGTGCATATTGACTCTAGATTCTGGGATAAATCTAGAAAGGAAAGGTGGTTAAGTGTTATCTGTAAACAAAACAATGTATTATCTTTTATCTATTGTTATAAATATTCCTTTTATCAAAAATAAAATAAAATATATATTTCAATTTTTGCCACCTCACCTTAGATAGAGAATATCAAAAACAATCGAAACAAAACTGAGAAATGGTATTTTCCACCGACGGTAAGATACCAGAAGTATATGATGGGCGATGCGGTTACGATGTGGCCCCTCTTTAAATGCCGACACCTAGTACTCATAACGACATACTTTAAGTATGTGTATCTTTTAATTGCTGAAATTTGATGGTTTGTAAAATGATCAATGGTTAAGTTCCAAAAAAAAAAAAAAAAAAAAAAAAAAAAAAGATCATATATATAAGAATCCTATTATTATTGGGGTTGTAGGGGATAAGTTTTTGGGGGCTTAAAATGATAATCAAAACCAAAACGTGGATATGGGGACCTAATTTAGGTAAAAGTTCAAAAATACCCTCAATCATTATTACCTTTCTATCTTTCCCTCAACTAATTAATCTGATAAAAAAAATTGAAATTATTAAACCAAAAGAAACCACCGACGAGATTTCTTTTCTTCTCTTATTCTTCTTTTTCCTATTCTCTTTTTCTCCCCTCTTTCTTTTCTTCTTCTCTTATTCGTTTGAGACGATTAATCGTCGATTCAAAAAAACTTCATCGTCGATTAAATTCATTTTATAAAACCATGAAGACAAAGGAAAAGCCAGGGAAATCATCGTCGAATCCACCTCCTCCTGAACCAAAGAAATCATCTTCATTTGATGGAGATTGTGGATGGGGAAAAAACGGTTTGCTAGTTTTTTGGGGAAATGAAGAGACGAGCGTGTCGAGACTCCTCGAACCGAGCAAACTGCCCAACCTTACACAGATACACTGCAAAGTGAGTGCTTAGATTCTAGAGATCAATCTGTAGGACTCCGGCCTAAACCAAGTCAATGGTCGTTCCAAAGTCAATTCGGCCGCAAAGAGGGAGATGGGTTGATCTGTAGGAGGGAAGCTGAGAATTGTGTGGAATCAATGATGATCAAGGATTGTGGATGTTTTGAAGGTTTCTACAATAATTGGTGAACTGTTGAGTTCGAATAAGTTCCGATAGATTGATGAATTCTTGAGAGTAGTTACTCGATAAGTTATGTGTGGACGATTGATGATAGCTAGTGATCATTCATTGTCCTCAATCATGGATTCAGAGACTTATTTATATTGTCAGAGTTGTGAACACCTTGATCCTTGTAAGTGTGAAGGTTTCATGAGTGGAAGAGTGGGCAAGTGGAAGATCGTGGTAAAGTCAGTTCCATGTCGTGTGGAGACTTGACAGATCGTGCACCCACTACTTTGATAACTCCTTCAACCGTTTACACAACTTACGCACATTTCTCGTCATGGATGAAATCCACGTGCTGTAGGCCGCCAGACCAAAACCCTAGTTGTTATCCCCCAATTTGACGTGATTGATGTCTCATGAATCGTGAAGTCTGCATGACAGACGTGTATTTAGTTTGTCAGTTGTTGACTGATTAGACAATGAGTCTAGGTTTGTTGAATCGAGCATGTTTGACAAATGCTCAACGATTCATGAATGTTAATGTTGCTCGTCTGAGCAAATATTGTAAATTCAACGAGTTGTTGAATATTGATGAGTTACTGAATATATGTGGATTATTCGAGCAACTGAGCAAGTATTGCTCGATTCGACGAAATACTGATAAATTACTGAATATTGATAGTTGGATCAATATTCGAGCAACTGAGCAAGTATTGCTCAATTCGACAAAATAATGAATGTTGATGATTTGACGTACAATTGAGCAAGTATCGCTCAATTCGCAAATTCTTGAATGTTGATAATTTGTCGTGCAATTGAGCAAGTATTGCTCAATTCGACAAATTCTTCGATAAATTACCAAATATTGATATTTGGATCAATATTTGAGCAATAGAGCAAGTATTGCTCGATTAATGAAAACATTTATTGGTGATGTGACCCAATAAAATATTAAAATATTAGTAAGCTACCAAATATTATATGATTAATTTAGATGTTGGTTGCTCAATCCATCATAAATTCATTAGTGTCTAAATCGTGCTTAGAGTGATGATTCTTGGAGCATATATTCAAAACCCTAATTTGGATCATAGTTGATGAATGTTTGAAAATAGGTCATGAGTGATAGAGGGACCGACCACATGGGATGATGGGCGTCCATATGGTGCCGGTGCTCGAGTGAGCATGCACCAGGGTTCTTAGTTTGAGGATTGGTGAAAGAATGATGATTAAATGTTAGTTTCATCATTTACTGAAATATTCTTTGGGTTCAAGACATTAGGTGATAAAACCTAGGTATGAAAGATGGGGACCGACCAAGAGAGCATGGGACCGTCTCTGGGTGGTCACGTGACCGATTGTTGGCCGTTTGAGCAATCCCGGAGTTAATTGGAGATAGTTTGGGCCCAATACGAGCAATTGAGCAAATTAGGTCGAATTATGCAAACGTGTGGGACCGGCTTTGTGCAATCCCTAAGGATGACTGCAGTCGGTCATGAAGGCATGCACGTGTTTCCGTGGTGCCAATGTCTCTAAAATCTTGAGAGTTTCGGTATTTTTCGATGTGCGTTCGAGCAAAGTTGTGAATTTTCGGAAGAGTTTCATCTTGGTTGAAATTCTTGATTTTTGTTGGAATGAGCATGTATGCTCAATTGATCAATATTTTGTAAATATTAAAATAAGTGTATTTTAACATTTAAAATTTCCGTGAGAGGCTAGCCTGGTCGTGTGACTGTTGGCTTTTGGTTTTTCATGATTTGAGCAAAATTTGAGAAGTTATGACGAAATCATGATTTTTGCTCAAACCGAGTTTCATAAATTTAGGGAAATAATAATTATAAAAGACTAGGGATTGCAAGGTGTGGGACCATCCACGGCTAGGGCATGGCCGCCGGCTATGTTGCCGGTCCGCATACCTTTCCCTATTTTATAATATTATTTTTCATGAATCTGGAAGTTATGGAGAATCCATGAGTTTTTGTTGAAACAAAGGAGTTTCATGAGATTAGGGAATAATAATTATAAAAGCTAAGGATTGTGAGGTGTGGGACCGACCACGGCTCGGGCATGGTCGGCCGGCTAGGTTGCCCGGTCCCGCACACCATTCCTTATTTTATAACATTATTTCATGAATCCGTGAAGTTATGAAGGATTCATGAGTTTTTGCAAAAACAAGGAAAGTTGATAAAACCAAGGAGTTTTCATGAGTTCATGAAATAACAAAAAATAAGGAAAATAATGGAAGAGGCATGGACCGACCATGGCTAGGGCACGGCCGGCCGGCCGGTGGGCCCAGCCCTGGGCGCCTCTTATTATTTTATTAATATTTATTGTTTTCTCCTATTTTGCGTAGGATTCCTCATTGTTTCATATTTTTTTGGATGCTCGTTCGTGCATCCGGGTGCTCAGTCGTGCATCATTGTCGAATACACTTGCACCATTTTTGTGGGGCTTACTCAGTGATGATCCAGATGCCCGATTATTGAGTATGTATTACTAATTTATGAAATTCGATGGAGAATAATTCATGAAACCGAAAAAGTAATAAAAATGAATAGTTGTTTATTATTAATTCATAGGATGTTTGTGGATTCGTCTATCAATTCGAATAATAAAGCAAGCATTACCATCCTATGGGATCGTGGATGCGACCATAAAATCGGAGTAATTAAAATTATCTATCACCATTTCATGAGATGAAATCAGAATAATGAGATAATGTAGTAGTTTATTTCCATTCTATGAGATCAAGCTGTGGATTCGATCATGGAATCAGAGCAATTGTTATTGCCATTCCATGGGATCAGGCCGTGGATTCGACCATGGAATAGGAGCAATTGTTATTGCCATTCCATGGGATCAGGCCGTGGATTCGACCATGGAATATGAGCAATTGTTATTGCCATTCCATGGGATCAGGCCGTGGATTCGACCTTGGAATCAGAGCAATTGTTATTGCCATTTCATGGGATCAGGCCGTGGATTCGACCATTGAATAAGAGAAATTGTTATTGCCATTCCATGGGATCAGGCCGTGGATTCGATCATGGAATAGTAGCAATTGTCATTGACATTCCATGGGATCGGCGTGGGTTCGACCATGGAATATGAGCAATTGTTTTCATTTCCATTTCATGGGATCGGTAGTGGATTCGGCCATGGAATAAGAGCAATAATAGATCATTCGGGAATCGGTGGTGAATGTCACGGGAGAATTAATCTAATACATAAAAGATATTATCCGATTAAAGCGTCACATCCATTACGGAATGGTGCATAGTCGGGAGTCACGGTGTTGTTTACGACTGAAGGCGTTACGCTCTCAATCTGCGGAGAACCGCTTTGAATCTATGCACGGTCTCTCAACATAGTCGAGGAACGGTGAGTGTCACCGCAGCGTCCGAAGGCGTCCGCCGCCCCAACTATTCTTCTATGTGGCGGTGGGTCTCTCTCCTGCAGTCATGGAAACGGTGAGTGTCACCGAGCGTCCCGAAGGCGTTAAGCTCTCAATCTACGAGAATCGCCCAATTATGTTATTCTCGCATAGAGGTCACAATGAAATGCCGAGGATCGAACGCTCAACTAATGGAGGCTTTTGAAAGACATGTTCATCATGGCTTCCGTAAAATATGAATCGTCATATGCCGAAGCCGTATCGAAACATGCAGTATCATGATTTTACGGTTTTGACCTTTGTTGAAAATCCACCATCAACATTAAGTCCCCCGCTTAGTGAGGGACGGTCATGTTCTCGGTAAGCATTAGATGGTGATTTTAGTCGACGAGATCGGTGGTTGAACTCGGTCTACAAAGGCATTTTCGGAATCCTCGATTTGCTCCAATGGTGTCATGTACGAGCAAATGCATGAGATAAGGACTACGATAGCAAGATAGAGTGTCATCTCGTAGCGTGGAGAGATGAGGCACTATTAATAGGTAATGGTAGAAACATTAACGTTGGGAGGATAGATGGTTGCACTGGAGGTGTTTGTCCTAAACCAAAAAACAGTAATTGCACTCGGTTAGTCTCAAAAGTTGCTGATATAATAGATAGTCAGGGTAATTGGAACTTCAACTTGATTCATAGTGTGTTCGATAATGACACTATCAATAACATTAAAATGCTTGATATGGTTAGTGATTCTAATAAGAAAGATTCTATAAAATGGATCGGTACTAAGGATGGATCGGTCTCGTAAAATCACTATAATTTTCTCGTGATAGAAATCATGTTAACACTCATGTTGATTGGAG
>JAJJWW010009040.1:0-17694 GCA_023531295.1 Papaver armeniacum
TGTTGAAAATTGCATACAAAGCATGCGCTACAATAAACTTAACCTATTGTCGCAGCCAATGGCTATGGTGAAAATCCCTATTTAGCCTCAAATTTTTATCAGTAGTGTTATGATAACCTCGTAGCAAGAGGTCTATTGCCGCTCCCACTCTCTATTGCTACAACAAAAGATATTATTTTGCCACTCTTTTCTTATTGTTGATATAGTTATATGGTAAAAGTTTCATTTTGCATTAATAGATGATAGCTTTTAGCTGTACTTTAGAACTATGGCGACTAAAGATATTCTTTTACAACGTATAGTTTGGCAATAGGTAAATTTATCTTCAAAAATCACAATTAGATGAGCTACTTGTAGTTTGCACAAATTTTAAGGCAAGGAAGAAAGTGGAGTATATTTAAGTATTTTTACAATTATACCCTTATGGGTAATAATTAGTAAAATTTAGAAATGATTTATCTCTTAAACTATACCACTGCTTTTTTATAAACTTTATACCGTTGAAAAGCATTTTAAAACACCTACGCAACGAATATAAACATGACTATCAAATTATACATATTTCTTATAGAAAAAATAATCAATTAAAAGAGGTAGTTTTAGAAATATCCCCTTGGTTGGTGAAATATAGCTTATCTATTTGTGGACAAAACTAAAAAAACCAAATAGCTCATCTAATTAGGGACGGAGGAAGTATGTCTTATCTAATATCAAGTTGATAACACAACCAAACATTTGTCTTTTAGCAAAACTACTTTTAACATCAGCGAACAAAACTACCATTTGATGAGAGTTAGCGACGGATTATTTTTCTACGATATTTCCATTGCAGCGAAAGAGGATATCAGAGAAAATTATAAACAAATGAATGACGTAGATTTTCTTACGAAGCCACAGCGAAGCTTTTTCTATCTAAATACGGATGAATGACGTAGATTTTCATAATTCAACAGGAGAAAAAGTAAACAAACCTTTTTTGGTCGGTAAATAAAAAAACTCCAAATAATGGCTACTTTGTATAGAGACTTTTATTCATCTCTCCATGGAAGCCTCCCACAAATGAGTCTGAAACACTTAACCTAAACATCGGTTAGGGGATCAGTGATTTCTACTAATTAATTAAGAAATGATAACATAGTGGAGTTAAATAAAATGGTAAAATATTAGAACCAAAATGGTATATATATACACATCACGAAAAGGATAAACCGGGGTTGTTTAACTTGACTTCGACTTATAATGATAAAATATTAGAATGATGGTGCTGATGTCCGGCTAAAAACGAATTACGGTGCAGAAGCCTGGTTAAAAAATAAAGTTGGCGCTCGCACGTCATGTTATGCACGTCATGTTACTCAATGATGCATCTGGCTGTAAGCATCTTAAATTAGACTTGAAAATAAAAGCCAGTCAAGTGTTTTACGACCAAAGTTCTTTGAATAGTTTCATTCTTGCTATTTGTTTGGTGTCCATTTTCATCCATACTAATTTTTATAATTCATTAGAACCATGTTTTTAAAATATTTGGATAATTGATCCATTTTCCGTAAAAACTAAAGTTGGTGCTTTGCGTCATGTTATGCAAGAGGTTTAACCAAAAGGAGGGCGTATTTGAAACTCAAGTTCCATCGTGACGCATCTACACTTGAATGTATCCATCTGATCCATCGATTTGTGAAGGATTTAAAATAAACTCGCGAGATTGGGGCTAGGTAATATTTTGATGTAAAATCCCTTGGCCAAATATTTTTGTTACAGCGAGATTGGGGTATACGATAAGACAAAATAGGGTCATTTTGAAGTAAAACCAAGCCACCCTTTAACCTTGTATTTTCAAAATGGCAAAATTGTCCTAAGTTTAATTAACACTAAAATTTTGATTATATTAATTAATTAATTTTAAATTGATTTAATAGATTAAAACTTATGAATTTTTAAGTTATGAAATTTTGTTTTGATTGAACTTTTGTGGGATGATTTTTGATGATTTTTTTTTTTTTTTTTTTTTTTTTGAGAATATCTCTTGCAACGAAAATGAAGCACACAACCGAAATACTTCTAAAAAGGGGATTGCAAATATGTTATATGAAATCATACTCAAAATCAAAGAATAAATCAACACTTTCGATTTGAAAGTATGAAAAGCTCAGCAAGGTCTTCATGGAAGTCGACCTCGCCCAGGCCAAAAAGTGGCTGCATGATCTTCATCGTCGACCTTTGGGCTTTTGTTTTTTGACATACGAGGAGATGACATAAAAAATTTATTGGTAGGCAAGGTATTCAAAATACCCTTCCTACTTTTTTAGGCTGGCAATGTATTCAAAATACCCTTCCATTTGTATTTGGCCGGCTAGGTCACTACACCAAAACATCCGATTTTGGGACGGATATACGCGTTGCAATTGAATTTCACCAACGCTAATATCTGTTGGGAATATGGCGTAGCAAATTTTGGTGCAACGTAAAATCCGTTGGTCAAATTAATTTGTGCAGCGTGTATAAGCGTTGGTAAAATAGATTACCAACGTTTGTTGAGCAAACGGATTCTTTAATTTGTGCAACGGTTACAATAATTTAGGCAACGTATTACTCTAATTTGACAACACTTATATACGTTGCAAACCCGTTTTACTAGATTAAAAATAAATAAATTAAAATGATAATTCCATGTGAAAATTAGAATTCGACGGATTTACGCACTGAAAATATATTACGCACATTCATATACCATTGTAGATCAACTAAAAGACCCAATATATCACAACCCATCAAGATATATTCATATATATCTTACCAAAAGCTGGTAAAGATGACCAATCCAACTACTGGGTGACTTTATCATGCAGATAAAAAAAAAAAAAAAAAAAAAAAAAAGACTTTATCATGCTGTTTTAGAAAAGCAGACTGATGGTCACATTTCTACCCCCGGCATCAAGAATCCCAGGAAGTTAAAATTGCTCCCATCTTGCTCATGGTATCCTCATGCTTGTCAAAATAATGTTTCGAGTGCCGCCTAAGATAAAAACACGATACAAATGAGTTCCAAGGAAGAAAAACAAAACATAAAGAAAAAAAATAGCATCAAGTATTAGTACAATATTACAAAGAAAACAGGTCTACTAGAAATGATAATAAAAATACCCGAAAGACCCAACACGAGAATCACAAGTTTCCTTGGTTTGAATCATCACCATGGCTGAAATAAGTGCCCTTGGACGAACAAAATCAACAACATATCCGATGAGTGGCTCCAATGACGAGATGGCCTCACTCAAGCTTTGTACCCGCACATGAAGTGCCAGTTGCCATTGCAACACCATATCTAACATGTGGTTGTAAGACTGGGAAAAGCAGGATACAATTCGTGGAGTAAAAATACAACAACGTGATAAATTTCGTGTTAGCTAGGATCAAAAACAACGGATACAAACTCTGCTGTTTTGAAATGGTAACTCGAGAAACCTTAACATTACTATTCGAGGAAAGATGGGAAACACTTAACATTACTATTGGGAAAGATGGGAAACATTAACATTACTATTTTATGGTTTTGCACTCAACGACACCAAACAAGACACATTAGGTAAACTCTCACTGGGTTTTCCAAGTTGTTCAGTAATCTTAACAAGATCAGATCCTCCAACAACACCAAAACTAATTTCCTGGTATTACATTCAAGGGGTTACAATCTAAACCAATACCAACACAGGATACAAATAGGGAAAAAAATTCACTAATCTTTATCAAAATCAAGTACCTTTCTTAGATTTCTCATGAGCTCTAACATCTTTGGATTACTTCCTACAGTTGAATGGTTTTTCAAAAAGACATAAAAACGTTAAAACGAAGACAATGAAATTACACTACTTGGAAATTCCAAATTCATATATAGATAATAAATACCTTTCATTGAGGTGAAGTGTTCCATTAACATCAAACCAAGCAATCAAACCTTTTCATTCTTATAGTTATGTTAGTAGGAACTTGGTGACCGCCCAACGGGGGAAGAATTCACAAATAAAACAACAGGACTCACCACAAGTCATGCACTCGTTAACAAAATTGCTTCTTGTCTTTCTCTATAAGATGCTCTGCAAGTATCCGGTCCATTAATAATTAGAGATCCCTCCATTCGCTTCACATGGATATCCAGACAAGTTGGCTTTAGCCTCAGGTTTGAATGGAGTAAGCCTATAAGTGATTATACTTGAGATTTTATTTCAAATAAATATAAGAAGTTGGGTACCAGAGGACCTGCCAAGGTAAATAGATTTTATTTCAAATAAATATAAGAAGTTGAGTATTAGTAGGACACTGCGAGGTAAATAGCGTTTCGCGAAACTCTTTGATAGAAAAGCAAATGCAAAATGTTGAAGTGGCATATAGAGTCACGGGTGATAGACCATGTCGTTGTTATTAAGAGCGGATCATGATTCCTAGCAGAAAACAAAGAAAATGGAAAACAATAAAGACCTGTCGTTTCTTTAAACTGATGAACTAAACTTGGCCAACATATCAACATTTAATATAACCATGAGAAGTACTTACATATATAAAGCTATGACCAACTCAAATCGCGTCAAAGTCTGGCCGGATACTTCAATAGCGGCGGAGCTTGGAAGTTGTACTATTGTTTATTCAAATTTCACATTTTAGGCAATACCATTGTTTATCGATCTTATGAAAAAACTAAATACGCAAGGTTAGATATGCAGCCATGCAAAACCAATTTCCAATCAACATAACATCCAAATATGAAATTTGATAAGGCTAGTAGCCAACAAACCAGATTTAAACCATCCAGTAGGTTAAGTTGTGCCCGACAATGAAATCATTTCCGTTGCAACAATACGGTGACATCGTTTTAGAATATAGCTGACCCTTGAACAAAACCATCGGTATAGCTCAGATACACACTATTGTGCCACCCACCTTGAGTTGACCTTGATATTCAGCAAATTCACTTTATCATCTTGTAAAAAATCATTCACTTCCACCTATCAATAAGGCACAAGGAATGCTCAAATGAAACATGCTTTTCTTTTGGTTTCCAAAATTATTCACTTCCACCTATCAATAGGCCCGCCAACCACGTGTCTATCAATGTGGTTCGATACATCATTAAGCAATTTCACGTGTCTATCAATGTGAAAAAAGAAAAACTTACTTGTGTCCTTTTGAAGCTGGTAGTTCACGGGTGAAAATCTCAGGACTGGGATTTCCGCTACCTCATGCATGTCCTTAGGGACTTATAACTCAGCGGAGAAACTCTGAGCGCTGGACCATCGTTACTTTTATGGGATTTTTACGGGAAGGAAAATGCACGGGGGTGAGTGAGCAACAACCGAAAGCAATATGATCTATAAAATGACATATTAAATCAACATTGTCCATACACTCGGCATCCATCTCTTGTTTTTCACACACGACAAGCTCATAGAAGACTGGTACAGTAAGTTGGTCAATGACTGGTTCCCCTCTCAGTGGATAACGCTCCTCAATGGGGTCCCTTGCTATAATTCCATCATCCATAACAAGCGTGAACATATTGATCAAAAAGCCCAGATAAAAAACATCTACAATGGTAGAGGGAGAGAGAGTGGAGGCTAACCTTCTTTGGTTTATTAAGTTTGTAGCATCGTAAACACCTTTGGTTTCACCTTCACCGTCTTCATACAACCCAGTTCCTATAAAAATCTCAACTATCAGATGCATTAATGCCAGATTGGATGGTGGTTAGACATATACAAAATCAATGGAAGTAGGAGAGAATGGATGATAAAATGAACCATAAATTGATGTTTACTACTGTTAAAAATAAACAAGTGAAATTAAAATTACAATGACTGAACTTAATCTCATGCATCAAACTCCCTAACCTAACAAACCATAACTATACAACATTGTTTCTTCCTTCTTCTTTGTATATCATGTGAATTTGGTAAGAAAAACCTTGCCTATGCCTTCTCTAATAGACAAATATGGTCTTAAAAACTAGTGAGAATTGACCAGAAAAATGTCTCCACTGTACAGATTGTTTGTTGATCGACACATAACTTCATAATTCATCCCCTCTATGCAATTAAAAAACTTCAATCTGTGTCAAACAGGAGTAGACAAGTTCAATCTACACCATAAAAATGGAGCATAGTAAATCAAAAGTTTTAAGGTGATTATAATGGAATTTAAAGTTAAACTTAAACATACTTATCAAATTATTAAATCATGATTCGCATGAGCATAAGCAATACTAAAATTCTTTTTGTCCAACCATTTTGATCGTCACTGTTGCATTCTTCTCGGACTCTCTGAAATTCCACTATTACATTAATTCAATGGGTCTCCACATTTATGCAAAATTGACAAACTGTTGATTAATATAAACCAGATTAAAATACTTGCAGCACTTCTAACATATAATTCACAACAAATCAAAGAACCAAGTCTTTAAAATGATTAAATAAGTATACCTCTTGCCATGGCACCGCACACCATATCAGCATGATTATCCATCACAAATATCTATTAGGAAAAACAAGGTTTGAAGTTAATATTTGCAAAAGTTAACTTCTTAATAAGTGGAGGATAGGAAAATGTGACTAACAACGAACCTTAAAGAACATGATTTGTAACTAAACTGCTTCCTTCGCCTTGTACTGCTGTTGCTTTCATAAATGCGTCGATCTCGGGATTTGTAATTATACAGTGGTCACCCTGTACAACGGAGAGAAAGTAATCAATCATTAAACACTTTCCATCTTAACTTTCTAACCTCTGCAATGCACATACAGCACAATACCTATGTCCAACAATGAAAAAAAATACACTAATTATTGAAAGACAAAATTTTAAAAGCACTAAAAGATATATGTTGAGTTAAGTTCTTGAAAAACCTGTTCGATCCACCAACCCAATAGTTTAAAATTTCATTGTAGCCCATGTAATTCGTTTCTGGCACAGAATCGAAAAGAATGATCATAAGTCATCACCTGCCATTGAGAAAAAGACAGTAAAGTTTGTCCATATATGAAAAATTAGAAAATAAAACCTACAATGGTGAAATAATGCAACACAAGAAAATTTCACGCTGGGTGATATTTGAGTTAACAATTAAAACAAAAGAAAACTTTCATGCCGATTAAAACAATGACTATGTCTCTAATGATGAAAACATAAGTAGTAGGAGTTTCCAATAGCTTCTAACAAAAAAACAACTTAACACAGATGTGTTCATAAGCAGTGTTATTTCGTTATCATACACTAGACAAGGATAATTTTCAACTTGCTTCGTCACGCATCAGCAAGAGCGCATACCAAACTTATTAATACCACTGGGATTAAGTGAATAAAATTTCTTCAAACCCTAACTTCAAAACACCAAAAGCGACTTCTATAAATACATTAAATTAAAATCAAAACACACACCCTACTTGAAAATTACATAATAGAAAACAAAATAACTATACAGCAAGACTCCAAAGTAAAACCCTTACTTCAAAACACAAAAAGACTTCAATAAACAAGAAATCAAAACACATACCCTACTTTAAAATTACATAATGCAAAAATAACCAAAACCTATACATGAAGTAAGACTCCAACTTCACGAGTTAGGTCACACAATAGATCAAAACATAACCAACAAAATCAAAATTAAACAACGATGAAGTAGTAGGTGATGGTTTATACAGTGATAATCAACAAAGCAATCAACTATCACATGAATTGATTTCGATTTCAAGAAAAATTGATTTTCTAGGTTTGAAAAATTTTTGAGATATCTAGGTTTTGATTCTTGAAATAATTGAAGGATTTGAATCAGTTAGAAAAGCTAAAGAGACTTTTGGGTTTTGATTACGATTGAAGGTATTGATTTAGTTATTGAAATCAAAGAGATCTCGGGATTTTTCTCGGGAAGAAATTGATGTTGCCGAAAATAAAAGTGAAAAAGCGAGGTAAGAAAATAAGAGAGAGAGAGAAAGAGAAAATTTAAGATTTTAGAAAATAAAATGAAAAATAAAGATTTGAAGACTAAAAATCGTAATTAATAAAAGCCCATGTAAAGTCTGATACTACATAAATTTTAAGATTTTATGTTAGTTTCCTTAAGCAAACATTATAAAAACATTGTGATAAACAAACTCTTTGGCATTTTTATTCATTCAAACTAATAAGGAGACATGATGTTTCATATGATAAAGAAAGCGCATACTAGTAACTAATAAAGGAGACATGATATTTCATAATTGAAAATAAACAACTAAAAACTAAGCAAATGCCAAATTGAAGGTTTGTTCTTAGCTCAGATCTTAGATATTCTTTTTAAAGCTGGAGGAAGAGCGAGCACCTCCTCGGACTCTGCGACATTGATTTTACCAATTTCCATTTCTTCAAGCTCCTCAAGTGTCTCTTCAACATCAACTTGTTTTGATGGATTCTTAAGCCAATCTTGTGCATGATTAAACATTCAACAATCTTGGGTGTTAAAGAGCTTGGAAGCGATCAAGTACACGTCTTCCATTCTTTGAATCGCGATTCGAAGCTAACACTCTGATATTGGTATAGCCAATATATCACGAGCCATAGAAGCAAGAACACGATAGATGCTGGCATGTTCTTTCCACCAACTCAATATGTTGAAATCATTACTCATTTCTCAAGATGATCTTCAAGATACCTATTCAATTCCGATTTCATACCCACACTTTCTTTTTGCTGCAAGAAATTGTCCCAATCCTCATGGGACTCAGAAAAAATAAGGTTTGGTTCACTTGGAGCAATGGGGGATTTGTCAACTTGAGCATCTTCACTAGCTGCAACATTCATCGAGTAATAACCAAACAACCTCTCTAAGAGATTCTTGACATTATTGATTAGGCTCACCACTTCAGCACTTGAATAAAATTTCTGAAAGCAAAACTCCACCCGAGATCAATTTATATCGAGGATCAAGAATACGGCAACAATGAGCAAGGGGTTGATCTTCGAGATACTACAGTACTTCTCAAATTTCACCTTCATTTTTGTAGTAACATCACGCAAAAATGCATTCTCGCCTCTGTGACCATTTGAAGAAGATAGAGCGCATACCATAAACTTCATGAAAGTAGGAGTTAGAAGTGACATACTTGAGCAGAAATGCGAACAGTCATATCATAAAAATATTGCAGAAACAAGTGCAAGTCTTTAGCATTTTCCCAATCTTTTTCTCGTTGGTACACCATGATGGCGGCGACTTCCACCTGCGAAGTTAATATCACGATCTTCTAAGCGCTCAAAAACTTTACGGTGTTCAATTGCACAGAGATAGCATTAAGTAAGTTGAGTTCAGCGAGTCCTTACATCAAGGCATAATGATCGTTTAGAAGTAATCCGTTCTTCTTCAGCACATTGGTTAAAAATTTGTTCTCGGGTGGGTGAGCTTCTCACATACTTCACGCTTTCACGAATACGAACAATGGAATCATCTGCCTCATGAATGCCGTCTCTTACTATTAGATTAAGAACATGCCCAAAGCATACGATGTGAAACATTTCACCTTCGAACATCGATTTCTTCCTTCTATTCATCTTTGATTTCGAGTGATGCCTTGCCACATCATTGGAGCTCGCATTGTCCAGCCGTAATCGTCAACAATTTGTCGATTCCCCAGTCCAACAAGCATGTGTCAACAGCTTGTGCAATATTCTCACCACGATGAGGAGTGGGAAGAACAGGAAAGCTTATAATTCTTTTCTGTAACTCAAAATCAGAGTCAATAAAATGAGCAGTAACACACATATAACCTAGATTCTGGATGGAAGTCACAGAGTCGAGTTGTGATACACACCGTGAACTTAATGTTTCAAAATTTTCTTTAAAGCTACCTTTCGGATGCAAAAATGTCGACGCAATCTTTTCTCAAAGTTTTTCGAGAGAGAATCGAAATTTCGGTTGTACCGCATTCATCAAACCTTTTGAACCCATCTTTTTCGATAAAACTAAAAGGTAATTCATCAATAATTATCATACGAGCCAGCTCTCGACGACACAATTGGAGATCAAACTTCCAACTAGCAATGGAAGAATTACCTGCATTAAGACATAATAATGTTTGCTTGTGTCCTGTTTTATTATCTGGAGATTTGCCACATTTGTGAAAATGCCTCCAAAGTGTCTTTGTTCCATTTGCGAAACACAAGCAAGCATAAGGTCCACGAGTAATTGCATCAGGCAGTGGGTAGGTTCACTTCCATCTTCCTTGGCAATCTTTGTAAAATGTTTCCAAACTTCAGATGTTGCTTTGTATACTTTCTTTCTCTTCCCAAGTCAATGCGAGATACCACCCCAGTTGCAGGTACCATGGTAGCTTGATTCTCAACTGCTTGGGTCACTTCTACAACCTCGTCTTCAGTCACAATAGCTGTGATGGTATCTTGGTTACCCATGGCAGACATGGTGAAGCTATTAAAAAAAAAACAATGGAACAATATTAGAACATGATTAAGAGAACTCAACTAGAAGACGATGACTCGTGGACTATGGAGCACCGACAAAAACAAGAGAAAAGTAAAGTTTTTCATTTGACAAAGAAAATTAGATTATGATCTACTATTAGTATATTACTATTAAATAAGAGATGAAAATCTTAAAAGAGCTTACCAGGAAAAATGGATGGTAATGCACTAATGAATTCCTTGATAGAAAGTAAGCGATGATGCTCTTGGTGTTGGTGAAAATGGGTTAGTTTATGTACTCATATATATATACACGCATGTAGAAAACCTAATTATCTTAATTTAAGCCTTAAGATTTATTTTTTAATTTAATGTGATAGTAACAAATTTTAGTAATAATATGATTTAATTATTGTATTTAACTTAAATTTATAAATAACTTAAGATACTTTACCATAATATAAAATTTTCTCTTATTGAATTATAAATGAGATACGTATAAATTTTATATTCTCATTATTAGGCTTAAAGATAATAGCTAAAATTGCTCTTGATAGATAGTTATACCAATTATAAAAATAATTTATATAATTATATTATAGTTTCTCGGGTTGGGTGGGTTGCTCGGGTTAGAGATATTGGTGCCCATGCTTGCCCAAATGTAACCTCGGGTTTATAAAATTTGTACCAGAGCTTGCCCAAAGTTTTGAAATACGCTGCCCATGCCACGCCCAACGTTCGGGTTGGGCACGGGTTGGGTGGGTTGGCCGACCCAAGTCCCACCCCTATGCCTGGTACAACGTTTTTATACGTTTCATAAACGTTCGCTCCAATAATATCATTTAATGAATCAATACTATTTATTTTGAGCAACGTATATCCGAAGTGCGCAAAGGATGTATACGTTTCAAAGGATGCAACGTCGAGTATCCGTTGCACAACCCGAGAAATTGAAATGTTGCAAAATAGAGGATATGGTGTAGTGTTTGGTTGAATAGTTTAGATCTAAACTTCTGAAACTCTCAAAGATTGTTAATAGAGCGATGAAAAATATGAATAAATTTATACTCCTCCGTTCCAATTTAGATGACGTTTTAGGAGTTTTCCACAAGAATTAAGAAATAGAGAGAGACATAAAAAAATTCTATTTATGCCATAAAGAAAAGTCTTCAAACATTAATTGCTAGTAGTGTATTTAAAAATAAACTTATGGTTCCTAGACAAATTGTGAGGGTATTGTTGGTAGTTTTGTGGGAAAAATATGAAAACTATCAAGTAATGTTGAACAAAAAAATAACCCTAAATGCTCATCTAAAGTGGAGCAGAAGGGAGTACTTGTTTTGAAAAGAAATTCACCAACATGGAACATCATTCCGAGCCTGTTTCTAGCGTCAAAATGTAGTTGCAGGAAATCCTATAACCACACCTAAGTAAAATCGAGTAAAACAATCTAAGAAATCATCATAAGGATCTCAAGAACTTTTATTGAAATCTTAAAAGCAGTACAAAGATATGTGAAAACCCTAACTTGGGTAGCAAATAATCTTTCTCTCTCCTAAGAATCTTGTCTAAGCTCTCTCCAAAAATCCTCCTTTCTTACAAAGGCGCTCTGCTCTTTATATAGGAGTTTACATAGTGGAGGATAGCTAATAAAGCCCTAATTTCAGTATCTGACGATGCGTCAATGTCGCATAGGAGTTCGTCATTGCCGCACGATTTCTTCTTATCGGCATAGATCTTCACACCTTTCTCGTGATGCTGGTGACATCATCCGGTTCATCATCTTGGGTATATCGTGTGCGGTCAGTGTTCACTACTTGCTCATGCAGTTACTTAGCACATAAACTGAATAATGCGCGTATTTTGTACACAAGTTACTAATTTTTGTAAAAATCCGATGTACATTATTAAAGATATCCAAGTTTTAAATTTTTCTGATCTATGTTTAAAACAATGTCGTTTTTGTGAATATACAAACATTGATTTTTCACCCTTGAATACAAATGCATAGTAGTGGTTAATATTTAAGGTCATGTTAATAATATCTGGAAGACACCAAATTATTTTGTCTTTTTGTGACCAACTAAAGAGAAGCTTCGCCTTTTTACTTTATATTAGTAAGATAAGATGAATTGAAATCCATTCTTGTAGTTGTCTTAGTAGACGCATACAGTATGCCAACCACTAGCTAGCAACTCTAACAACAAGTGGATATGTTCTCAACTCTAACAACAACCTCTCTTGACTTGTCCTTCGAGAGAGATTAGAGATAGTCGCCATTTGAAAAGAACTTTCACGGAATCATTCAAACTATCAATTTATGGACTTCTCCTATTGATACTTGTTCCCGTTGATAGAGACCTGCAATACATACTTGCTGTTCCATAAATCATTCAAATTATCATTTTAATCAATACTTCTATAATTTCTTTAGTTTTAATGAATTAGTACAACTTGAAATTCTTAGCCACTAATAAACCTAAGACGTGCCGTCCAGTTAAACAACAACCAATGGATAGTACTCCTGCTCAGCAAGCTACAGGCGATTACCAAATTACTGTCCGAACTCCAAAATCATGGAGAAGTGGTTCGCAGTCGCTATCTATCCCTTCATTGATCTTTACCTCTACTAAATCTGGGGAAAGGTTTAGCTGGTCATTATTACTGCATAATTAAGAAATGGCATCAGAAGAGAACTGGTCATTATTACTGCATAATTGAAATTGTCAGCTCTTAGGAATATATGGACAACATCTTTCGAGCTTAAATAACTGAAGTGCAATAGGAAAGGGGTTTACAACAATTTGCTAAAGACCAGGCAATGAAAACAATATTATGAAGTAATCATGGTGGGGGTGAATTAATTGTTGGCTCAATAATAAACAACAACTTGGATTATTATTAAACTATCCATTTTTTTGTTAGATTCCAAGGGTTAGTCTTTAGATATAGGTAAAATCACCTGTTTGAACATCCATATAAAAAGTCTGTTAAGGGGAAAAAGTTTTATAAGCTTAACGGTTCTCCTGGCTAAATTTCAAGCTTAACCTTACTGCTGTTTGATTTTCTTTTCCGAGTTTGTGTTTTTGAGTAGTTAATTGAACTATCATCACTACAATGGTTGTGACAGCAATAGGGATAGATTTAGGAACAACATATTCATGTGTTGCTGTATGGCAAAATAACCGTGTTGAGATTATTGCTAATGACCAAGGAATGTATACTACTCCTTCTCATGTTGCATTTACTGATACGGAACGTGTGGTCGGTGATGCTGCTAAGAACCAAGTCGCTATGAATCCTACCAACTCAATTTTTGGTAAGCTTTTCGACTCTTTTTAATTAAGTTCGATATCTGAATTCTGATAAACATGTTTGGTTATTGAACGGTTTTTGGTAGGATTATTTTTACTTCGGTACCCATGTTTTGACAAGAACCTTACTGATCATTAATGATAATGTCATGACGACCTCATTGTTTTTATACTTAGCAACTCGAGGACATTTCTGAATCTGTTTTCCATTATGTAGATGCGAAACGTTTAATTGGTAGGAAAATCAACGATAGCTTTGTTGAGAGTGATATGAAGCTATGGCCCTTCAAAGTCATTGCTGGCTTAAACGATAAGCCCATGATCCAAGTCAAATATAAGGGCAAGGAGAAAATGTTTTCAGCTGAGGAGATATCATCCATGATACTCATTAAAATGAAAGGAATAGCTGAAGATTATCTTGGCACAAGTGTCAAGGATGCTGTCGTTACGGTCCCTGCTTACTTTAATAATTCTCAACGTCAAGCTACTAAGGATGCTGGTAAAATAGCTGGCCTTAATGTACTACAAATCCTTAATGAACCAACGGCGGCTGGAATTGCTTATGGCCTTGATAAGAAGGCGACCAGTGTTGGTGCGAAAAATATTCTTATCTTTGATCTTGGTGGTGGTACTCTCGATGTTTCGATACTCACCGTTAATGGAGGTTCCATTAAAGTCAAGGCTACAGCTGGAGATCACATCTTGGTGGAGAGGATTTCGATAACAGAATGGTTAATCACTTTATGCAGGAGTTCAACAAGAAGCACAATAAGGACGTCAGCAAAAATCCAAGGGCTCTTAGGAGGTTGAGAACTTCATGTGAGAAGGCAAAGAGAACTCTCTCATCTACTTCTATGACATCTATTGCCGTGGACTGTTTGCTTGATGGAGTCGATTTTCATGTGCCTGTTACACGTGCTAAATTCGAAGAGTTGAACGATGGATTTGTTCAAGAAATGTATGGAACCTGTTGAGAAGTGTTTGATGGATTCTAAGATAGAAAAGAGCACGATTAGTGAAGTCATTCTTGTGGGAGGGTCAACAAGAATCCCAATCGTTCAGTCTCTATTGCAAGATTTCTTTGATGGGAAGGAACTGTGCAAGAGCATCAGCCTTGATGAGGCAGTGGCTTATGGTGCTACGGTACAGGCTGCTATTTTGAGTGGTCAGGGCGTGCAGGACTTGGTGTTGGCTGATGTCACCCCTCTTTCTCTTGGTATTTCCGTAAGTGAAGGTTGTATAGTGTGGTTATCCCAAGGAATACAACCATACCCGTCAAGAAGGAAGGGGTGTATGAAACAAGCACTGACAATCAAATAACTTGTACGTTTTCGGTGTATGAAGGTGAGAGATCTAGAGTCAGTGACAATAACTTGCTGGGTGATTTCGACTTAGTTGGACTTCCTCCAGCCCCTCAGTGGTACCATTAAGTTCACAGTATGTTTTAAGATGGATTCAAATGGTATACTAAATGTGTCCGCCGAAGACAACACAACAAGGAACAAAAATATGATCACAATTACAGAAAACAAGGGGCGACTTTCTGATGCTGAGATTGAGAGGTTGGTTCGAGAGGCTGAAATATACAAATTAGAAGATGAAGAATACGAGAGGAAGGTGAAGTCAAGGAACTCATTTGAAAATTATGCGTACAAAATGAGGGACACAATCAATAGTGTCGAGTGGACGTGGGAGCCGGTTGATAAAAAAACGATTCAGGATGCAGTCAATGAGTGAGATTGAGTGGTTGCGCGTCAATCGACTAGTTGACATGAGACATTATCAATGACAAGATGAAGAACTTGGAGATTATATGCAACCCTATCATCACTAAGATGCACAAGTAGGATGCTGCCAGCGGTCGTTCAGTATGATTGCTGGAATTAAAGTTGAGGAAGTCGAATGAAGAAGTCGAATGAAGAAGTCGAATATGACTTTTGTCAATTACATTTTGTGTTAGTAATCTTGAAGTTTCTCTTTTCTTCATTTTATATTTCGATGTACTTAATATTTTGATATGTACTTAAATATGAAGTATTTCGAAATAAAATGAATTTTTTATTGTGATCCTCAGTTTTCTTATCTTTTGTTGGTTTCAGTGACTTCCGGTTTGCTCCATTGAAGCGGAAGCCGACGCCCCAAGACAGAGACCGAAACCAAAGCATATATTGTTGCACCATCACGTACCATCCTTACCGAGCAAAAGAAAAAAGAAAAAACAATCATGAATCATTCTTAGAATAACTCTGATATTTTTATGGGCGACTCAGAAGAGTTAAGGACAATTTTTTATTCTCATCCCATAGATGTAGCTACAAGATGCTCGGTGGTTAGAAAATATTAATATGCCCTTTTATAATGGTGGTTTAGTATTAGTTTTATCACCCGATTATGATTATATTCTTCTCTTATTTGTTTTGTTGCTGAAAAATTAAATTCGGGGTTGCTATATATCACTATCGGTAGATAATGAACATCACAAGACTACTGATTGTATAAGTTGAAAATTTCGAAGTTTCATTTGTTTTTGAAAAAATGAATTTTGGGATAATATCGCAATTGGTAGATAAGGAACTTCACGAAGCTACCGGTTGTAAAAGTAGAAAAATTTGGACATTTCATTAGTTTTGTAAAATTAAAATTTAGGACTACTATCGCAACCTCGTAGATAGTGAACACACAAACTACCGATTGTGAAAATAGAGAAATTCAAAATTCCATTGGTTTTTGGAAATCTTGAATTTGGTGCTACTACCACAATCGGTGAGATAATGAACATCAAGAAACCACCGATTGTATAATAGGTAGATAATGAACATCACGAAACCACTGATTGTATAATCGGTAGTAGATAATAAACATCACCAAACTACCGACTGAGGAAATAGGGAAATTTAAAACTCCATTAGTTTTTGAAAAATTTGAATTTAATTAGGGCTACTACTATAATCGGTTGATAATGAACATCACAGAGGACTACGGATTGAACAATCGGTAGATAATAAATACCACGAAACTATCGATTATGGAAATATAGAAATTCAAAATTCCCAATGGTTTTGAAAATTTTGAATTCGGGGTACTACTTGATAAGGAACATCATGAAACTACCGATTGCACAATCGGAAATATTTAACATCACGAAACTTCAGATTGTGCTGCTCTATTGGAACAAGAAAGTATAATCGGTAGATAAAATATCTTATTATCCACCTGATTTTGTGGCGTTAATAGCGCTAAATGCTTTATAATCGTTATCGAACCTTCAAAATTATGTTTCTTATGATGTTTCTCACCTTCTTATTCCTTGTTGTGTTTCTCACTTCTTCTTCTTCCGCTCTAAAACTTAAAACAAAATAACTCAGTATAAATTTTCCTAACATTATATACTAACTCCCGATTCTACTAATTATCTACCTGATTATAAAGGGCATATTAGCCATTTTTAAAAATTAGGGATAAGGGTGGTGGCTTCATTTTAAGGTTTGGGTGACCGGTTTTTGTCTTATCATCGCCCTTAATTCTTCGAGGTAGCCCAAATAAAATGCCGGGAAAAATAAATAAAAAAGATATTAAGAAAAAAATAGATATAAATGGAAGTCTTATAAAAAAAAATTCTTTTTTGGTTTAGTCTATTGATTTGAATTCTTTGATTTGAATTCTTTGGTATGTAGAAGATCAGGTAACATTTGATACTATTTGAATAACATCTCCGGACCTGATAACTATGATCGATATTATTAACAATACAATTTTTACTTAAAGAGATGAAGTATTCTATCATTTCCACGACCCCAAATTGGGAACCTACCACTCTCGCTTGAGTTTAGACACATAGCTTTGTGCAACAAATTGTAAAGTGATATCTAAATTTTGAAAAATCCTCGATAACATCTTGGTGGCTCATGATGACCAAACACATTATGTAATAACCGTCTCTCCA
>JAJJWW010009041.1:0-84299 GCA_023531295.1 Papaver armeniacum
TTCTAAAACAAGTTAACGTAAACAGAACGGAAATAGAGGAACAAACGAAGTATCTCTAATATAAAATTAAGTTGACAAATTCCCAACACCAACATTTACTCTTGTTCTAGTTACCAAGGTATTGAAAGCCTGAGTCGTTTCCTGTATATGAGAAGCGATGTGTAGGTTGTATCGTGGAGCGGTGTTTCATGGTTGAATGTAAAATATAAGATTTGATTTGTTTTTAATATGTAAACATTTATAAACATAAATATAGTCAAATCCTACACACGAGGTGGTAGGTTCAAATCTTTTTTTTTTTTAGAAGGATTATCGTAGCGTGATGCGTACGCTTTTAGAAACTATGCTTGTTACAGAAAAAAAAAAAAACTCAGAAACTGGACAGGCACAAAGTCAGTACCTAAAACGGCTTGAACTAATCAAACCATACCAAAAGAAGATTCGGAAACCGGTACCTAAAACGACTTGACCTGATCAAACCATGAGAAATTGTAATAAGAAGAATGTCCAGCTTTCTTGTATATCCATTATAGTACAAGGAGCTCGATTCCATTATGCTTTTTATAACATGGTAAAAATCAGAAGCCGGTGTGAAAAAGATATAAGGCTTATAAGCCGCAGAATTTTAAACTTCTCATACTATATGGGACTAATTTAATAATTTCAACAAACCCCCTCACATGTAACCTTGTTGGATCTAATACGTGGGACTAATATAATAATCTCAATACACTTCCTCAAGTGTAACCTTGTCGGATCTAACACGTGGACACACTACACCAAATTTTGGGATTAGAAACAGAACTGAACCGTTACAAAAAGGGATTGTAACGGCTCTTGCCTGTTGCAAAAGTGGGTGTTACATTTTTTTGTAACGGCTTTGTGGCCGTTACGATTTTTTTTTGTAACGGCTCGTAACAGCTATGAGCCGTTACTAATATGCCACGTGGTAATGACTCCGGCTGCTACTTAATTTTTTTGTAACAACGTAGTCGTAACGCTCTCAAGCCGTTATTTAACTTTTTTTGTAACAAAGAAAATTATCGCCGGTCGACCTTGACGGGTCAAAATTGGTCAATATTGACCAATTTTGACCAGTCATACTGACACCATAGTTCATTTTCTCACGGAAATAAGCCGGAATTTCTATTACCCCCGTATCACCTTTCATGCCATCCATCATCCACATTCAAAAATCAATTCATATTACATTCAACAATCAATTCACATCACATTCAACCAATTCATGTCAAAAAAAGAACACAAATTCTTCTAAGTACATTTTTTTTTTGTTAAGTACACAAATTCTTCTAAGTACCAATTTTTTGTTAACTGTTCTAAATTTCTAAGGGAATACATAGAAACTACTAACTTCATACATAGAAACTTACAAAACTTTATACGCTTTATTCTCCAAATTTTTCGATCAAAAAATGCATCATTCAAATAACTACCTGGGATTTCGGGTCTTAAACCACATGTCGTCAATTCCGATCGCCGCCTCGAACCGGTAAATAAGAGGAATATGCTGCTTCCCCTGTAACCATCTCCCATACTACCATTCCGAAACTATATACATTGCTCATCCATGTTTTTACACTCTCTGGATCACCTGCAATAATCTATTCCAAGATAGAACAAAATAAAAGCGATTAAACTAGTTATTTTTTTGACAAAAATTTAAGCAACAATAAGATGATGTAAACATTCTTAACTGGATTAAAATTAGAAGACAGCATAACAGAAAGTCACAAAGGGTGAACGCAATGGGATCCACCATTCTAAAGGAACCAAAGACTAGCGCAACCAAAAGCATCCCTCGAGAAGACATTTTGAGCATATGTGCTTGCATAAAGGCAAACAATACTAACTACATTAGGAAGCAAAAGCGAATGCGAAAATGATTCAGGCATGTTTTACCAAAATAGTTAAATTATGCTGGAAAGAAACTAATTGCGATTTTTGCAAATGTAAATCTATTCGAAAATGCATGTTTATGTTCTTCAAGGAAGCAGATCAGCTGGGTATAATCCTTTATGAAGTGAGAAGGAGGAGGTGATTGCAGTGAAAGGGGGTGATGCAATTGCCTTACCTTTTGGTGTTGTCACTTGGTGGTTCAACAAAGAAGAAACTGAACTTGTTATTCAGTTCATGGGGATACCTCAAAAGGTCACAAAGCTGGTGAATTCACTGAATTCGCTCTTACTGGTGCTAATGGTATTTTCACTGGATTTACTACTGAGTTTGTTAGTCGAGCTTGGGATTTGGAAGAAGATAAAGTTAAGGAGCTTGTTGGAAGCCAAAAGAGCACTGGAATCATTAAGGTGAAAGATGGTTTTAAGATGCCCGAGCCTTCAAGAAGACAAAAGGAATGGCTTTGAACCGTTTAGAAGCACCCTTGATGTCGATATCAAGAATGGAGGGCGTGTTGTGGTTCTCAACACCAAGAACTTGCCATTAGTTGAACAGGTTGGACTTGGTGCGACAACATTAGTTCTTAGATTGTGTATCTAATGGTTATACAAGGAGCCTTTAATTGTTCGAGACTATTTATGATCTACATTTAATAGCCGCTTTGCATCTAAACAAACAAAAACCAATTCATGCTCTTTCCTGGATGAAGTGGGATCCAAGACGGACTCACTAGTCAAATATATAGATGCACAAACTCACCTAAGGGTAGCATTAAGCCTCGCTCTCCTAACTGCACTGAATGGATAAAGGATCTTTAGTAATAACAACCTGTTTTGGGACATCAACCGTGCCTCGCATACACACCGAGTCATGAAAGGTTGCTAAAGCGCAAATGTAGTGTAAAGAAAGAACAATACAACCCTTCTAACCTTTTAAATAAGCTAAGTGCCTTAATTCCGTATACTTGACTGGGTATCAAAAAATGAGAACTTTTGTGCTAAATGCTAATAGAATTACCATAACAATCGATAAGTTCAGATCAGCCACATCTTGAAGCATAGGACTGTCGATTGTGTACATGCCGTATGCAATCCGGAGGGTCGAGGACTGTCACTTCGGGATGCTCTAGCCTCGTAGTCCTTTAAGAAAGAAAAAAATGACCATAAGGAGGCAACGAAGGACCATGAGCAGCAGATGATCATCCAAAGGATAAATAAAAATACATTGCTTCAATAGCATAATGCAAATAAAAAATTAGGTAAGGAAATGGACCAAAACCAGTGATGCTCTCGAGATTCATATGACCAATGAGAGCAAAAAAATGCTACCAAAATTTCACTAGGCGTATGTTCTTTTTTGTTGTCTTAACAGCCTCCACCTAATCTATAGAACTTTTGTAATGTTTCAATCATAATAAAACCACAAAGCATCCCCAAGAACACACACAAACATTAATGATATATTCATCATATGATTCACAACCCAACCTCCAAGATAATCAAACAAACTTTAAGAGACAACACCAAATATCAAAACAGAGTAAATAAGCTACCATACCTTTTGGAGCCACTGGGCAAAGTGGTGGTGGCGAGATGAACTGAATTTTCTTACTTCTCTACGATTCCAAAACACAAATTCAGTGTTACTTGAGATGAGCGATTAAGTATACTTTCTTTCTCCTGTTAGGTAGGATTAACTTTAACAAGAAGTGGTTTAAAGGGGTCGATGGTAACAAGGTTTAACCATCTACTGCATTTTAACACGTGTTTTCGTTTCTGTTTGACTGTTTAGTGTCCAAAGAAACATGCATTTGCTTCGGTCATGAATTTCGACGATAATTTTTCAGTTTTCAGTCATAAATTTCTGCTTTTGATATTAAGGATTTTGAGTGGATTTTGTTATAGAAACATGCAAGAAAAAAAAAAAGAATTATGGAAGTGTTCAGAAAGAACAAGAAAATGGAAATGAAGATTTTGAGCAAGAGAACAAATACCTTTAATCGCATCAACACCGCAACAAGATTGCAACACCGTGCAAGTGAAATAGGCAAGAAGAACTTGTAAAGTTTGTGTTTTGTCTGTCTTGTCTTATAGAGAGTATGTGGGCGTCTCATCGGATTCCGTGATCAATCAGTCAATTGCATTAACAACCCATATTCAAAGCAAGTTTCATAAGAACTCTAACGATCGGATCTTCTAAAACATAAAAACAAATGAAAATAATCAAATGTAACACAAAATCTCACCTTGATTGTATCGGGTGACTCCATCCAACCTCGGATGAAAGTCTTCCCAACAGCAAAAGATTTGTGTCCGAGGTTGAAGTCTCAAAACCCTAAATTAAAAACACAAAAACACTTCTTTCGAAAACTCGACATAAAACCCAAAATCATGCTAAAATCAGAACCATATCTTACTTAAGAGCATCGGGGATAACCATCCTCTTGATCTTGTCATAGGGAGGTGGGATACCCTCATAAGCCTTAAATCTAGCAAGTGCAAGAAGACCACGCTTGGTCTTGTGTGGAATCATACTAGAAGCAAACAAATTAAAGAAACAACCATTAAATCAAATCTGAAAATGAAAATAAAGCTAGTGTTAGTGTTTTTGTGAGAAACTTACCCACGGATGGTCCTCCAAAGGATCTTAGTGTTAGTATTCCCATGTTCACCCATACTGCAAACAATTTTTCCTACACAATCTGTTCCTACACAATTTCCTTAATAAAACTCCTACATAAACAAACAAAACAAAACCCAAGTGAAAAAAAAATCATATTTTAATCAATAGACAAAAATTTATGATAAATTCAATCAAAAAAATAGATGGGTTTCAAAATTGATTACTGTGAACGATAGATGAGGCCATAGATAGACAAAGTATCCGTAAGTGAAAATAGGACAGGGTTCATCAATGGAAACCCTAAAATCCAAAAACCCAAATCTTAAAACAAAGATGACGAAAAAGTTACGCAGATGATTAAAACAGATGATGAAATCGAAACCCTTAACTCGATTAAAATAAGATGAAATCGAAATTCGGGATGGATTAAAAGATGTGAATCTTCAAATGAAGAACAAAAAAGGGAGAGGAGAGGCGTAAAGTGGAGATCTAATAGACAAAAAGTAGAATCATATACCTTCTAAGCCGAGATTCAAGATCGTTCTTCAAAGCTCCAACTCCGACGAACCCTAAAATAAAATCGAAAAAAAAAGGTATTAGATGAAACCCTAAAATCTGATTTACGAGATACTAAAACTCTAAAATCAAAAAATCGATGATGAATTACACAAGAATACGATCGAAAACCCTAAACTCGGTAATCTTACACGTTCTTCAAAGGTCGGATGATTAACGAATGTGGGGAAAAGAGGGGAAGAGAAGAGAGGCGGGAGGAGAAAAAGAGAAAGAGAATGGAAAATGAAGAATGAGGTGAAATTCGAGAGCGGGGAGAAACATAGTGTGAATGTCACACGCAGGGGAGGAAACATCCCTCTAGTTCAATGTGTGTGGGGTGGAAAAAATGTGTCACGCATGTGAACGGCACACGCGAAAACTTAAGTCGTTACGACCACAAGTGTGACCAAGCGTGTGATTGGCACGCCTAAAAAAAATTTCAGTAACGGCTTACCCATGTTACAAATTTTTAAAAATTTCGTAACGCCTCCTCGCCTCGTTACAATTTTTTTGTAACGTGCATTTGTAACGGAATTTTGTAACGGCCCATAAGCCGTTATGAATTGTTGTTACTAATCCGGGAATTTGGTGTAGTGACATTAAATCTAGTGATGCAGAATAGTGGTGCGGTCCAATTACTATTATTCGTCATAATTTCCTGCCATGATACTATATTGAAAGCTTGCAAGGTTAGGGTAGGCAAAGACTTATAAACCGCATAATTTTAAACTTCCATTGCTATGTGAGACTAATATAATAATCTCAACACAGTGAAGGCCGGATACTGCAAGAACAAAACACGTCACACGTGAAAAGATAACTCGGGCAACTGGTGATGGAGACAAATATCGAGTGGACAAGAAACTGAGTCTTTTTCATCAATCCAACAAACTCAGCCAGGGAAATAACCAGTAGGAAAAAGAGGAGTTGACCCAGCTTCTATGTCAAGAAACACAACTCATCTTATAGTTTTTCTTTTCGCAAACTTGTTATGCCACCAGAGATTCCTTCATATTATAGTCCTAATTTTTCTCCTAATCCTCCTATAAATTCTACTATACCTCAATTTGGATTTAGGAAAGTTGAGTTCAATCCAACTCAGAAACATGTGGTAGATTACAGCTCTAATCCTTGTCAAATATGCAACAAACTTGGATATTTTGCTAGAAGGTGCAGATTCAGATATGATGCCTCCAAGAATAATGACTCTTCAGAAACATTTCTTGGTCTTGATCTTAATGCAGGGTAGTACTGAGAATACTTCTTGATTTCCAATGAATTTGATTACGATGTTCAGCCTCTTCTAACTTCTTTTGAGTCTAGTGGTCATTGGGGACATAATGCTTCTGGTCCTATTTGGATACCAGATTCTGGTACTTCAAGTCATATGAAAAATGACTCAACATTGTTGAACCATTCTTCCACTTATTCTGGCTAGGAGCAAGTAATATAGGGGATGGAAAGCTCCTTCCTATTTCTTTAAAAGGTTCTTCTACTTTATCAAAATCTATTAATAACTTTAATCCGCATATGGTCCTCTGTGTTCCTCATCTTCAACACAATTTGTTGTTTGTTGCTAAATTTAACTTGGAAAATCATTGCGCTTTTATCTTTTATCCACGAGGATATGAAATAAAGTCTCTGAAGAACAACCATATTCTGGCTAGAGGGAAAGTGCAAAATGTCTTATATCCAATCATGTCTTGTTCACCTCCTCAACATACCACTTTCATTCCTATTGTGGCATCACCAACCATTTGGAATTCAAGATTAGGCCATCCTTCAAACATCCTTCAGAAACTTGATGTTTCTGCTGCTATCAAGCTTTCCATTAGAGCTTTGGATTATGTTTGTGGTTCTTGTCAATTAGGAAAGAAGAAATGCTTACCATTTCATTCTACTGGTTCTGTCTTTAGTACTCCTTTTATGTTAGTACATTGTGATATTTGGGGGACTGCCCCAGTGCAATCTCATCCAAGTTTCATATATTACATTCTCTTTGTAGATGATTGCACTAAATTCAGCTGGATATATCCAATAAAGACTAGAATATACATTATTCAATGCTTCAAGTTGTTTAAGTCTCTGTTGAGAATCTATTTGATGTAACAATTAAACTTTTTCAATGTGATGGAGCACACCTGAAAACGCGGGGGTATAACAACCACACCCAATATTTCGTTCGGCAATCTGTATCACTACGGGAAAAATAGTAATCTAAAATTGTAGATTGACAACTCGTAATTTTAAAGTCGTAAAAGATATCATGTTTTACAACTTTTTCCAATGAAAAAGTTGTCAAAGTAAAAACCGTCCAACTCTTAGGACCAAAGAGGTCCAAAGAGTAGTGACGAGATTTAAAAACCACAACTTTTTGTGTGAAAAGGGTTGCAGAGAGAAGTGACCACCTTTAGATTTTACAACTCATATCTTAAAGGTAGTGAATAACTATATAACAACACGCATAAGGGTTGTTGAAGATAAAAAAAAAATGATTTTTAAAAATGTTCCCAAGCTTAATGTGTGTTAGTACAAGTCATCAACCATCCTTCCGACTTCTCAATATTGTTATATTTGTGCTTTTTTTTTTCTGATCAATATTCACAACCTATACAAGAGTTGTAAAATAAAAAATTGACTTTGAAAAAAAAATGAAGCTAAGGTGAATCGAACCTGAACCTCCTCTGTCTAAGACTGGATCCCAACCACCCTTCCACATTTACATGTCGGCTTAAATTTTATATTTACTTTTATAAAAACGTGATAAGGAAAAAAAATGTTAAGAAAAAAGAATTAATGGACGGTTATGATGTAAATGGATGGTTATGATGGGAGATTGAAAAGATAAGAACAAAAGATAAACAGACCTTCTACAACCCCCTTTAAGAGTTGTCGTAGAGTTATAAACACCTCTGCTAAATTTTTCTCACTTTTGCTAAATTTTATTCACTTCTGCTAAAAGATTTCCCATTTCTACTAAATTTTTCTCACTTCTGCTAAAAATTATTTTGGTTTCCGGTTCTGCTAAATTTTTCTCACTTATGCTAAATTTTTCTCACTTTTGCTAAAAACTATTTTCTCTAACACCCCCAACTAAATTCTATAAATTCAGGACTTTTGAGATTGGGTAGAAATATCCAAAAGAGGGTTTGTTTAAAGCTAGAAATGACACATCAGCTCCACCTTTAAATAGATGGATTCATCGTTCTTACCAAGTTTCTGACTTATAGTAGTCCACTCACGGCCAGGTTTCGATCTCAGAGCCAGGGTATGCATACAATATGCCAGAATAGGGTTTGTTTAAGGTTTTTCAGGGAATATTCCGAAGGAATCTTACCTGTAAATGGATGTATTCATCGTTCTTACGAAGTTTCCGACTTAGAGTAGTCCATTCACGACTAGGTTTCGATCTCGGAGCCAGGATATGCGTACAATATACCAGAATATGGTTTGTTTAGGGTTTCAGGGAATATTTCGAAGGAATCTTACCTGTAATGGATGTATTCATCGTTTTACGAAGTTTCCGACTTAGAGTAGTCCACTCACGGCCAGGTTTCGATCTCTGAGCCAGGGTATGCGTACAATATGCCAGAATATGGTTTGTTTAAGGTTAATTTCAGGGAATATTCCGAAGAAATCTTACCTGTAAATGGATGTATTCATCGTTCTTACGAAGTTTCCGACTTAGACTAGTCCACTCACGGCCAGGTTTCGATCTCTGAGCCAGGGGTATGCGTACAATATGCCAGAATATGGTTTGTTTAATGGTTCAAGGAATATTCCGAAGGAATCTTACATGTAAATGAATGTATTCATAGTCCTTACGAAGTTTCCGACTTAGAGTAGTCCATTCACGGCCAGGTTTCGATCTCGGAGCCAGGGTATGCATACAATATGCCAGAATAGGTTTGTTTAAGGTTTCGTAGAATATTCCGAAGAAATCTTACCTCTAAATAGATGGATTCATCGTTCTTACTAAGTTTCTGACTTATAGTAGTCCACTCCTGGCTAGTTGTCGATCTCGGAGCCAGGATATGCGTACTATATGCAAAAATATGGTTTGTTTAAGGTTTCGGGAATATTTTGAAGGAATCTTACCCGTAAATGAATGTATTCACTGTTCTTACGAAGATTTAGACTTAGAGTAGTCCACTCACGGCTGTGTTTCGATCTCTGAGCTGTGGTATGCGTACAATATGGCGTAATATGGTTTGTTTAAGGTTTGTGGAATATTCCAAAGGAATCTTACCTGTAAATGGATGTATTCATCGTTCTTACGAAGTTTCCGACTTAGAGTAGTCCACTCACTGCCAGGTTTCGATCTCGGAGCCAGCGTATGCGTACGATATGCTAGAATATAGTTTGTTTAATGTTTCAGGAAATATTCCGAAAGAATCTTACATGTAAATGGATGTATTCATCGTTCTTACGAAGTTTCCGACTTAGAGTAGTCCATTCACGGACACATTTCGATCTCGGAGCCAGAGTATGCATACAATATGCCAGAATATGGTTTGTTTAAGGTTTCAGGGAATATTTCAAAGGAATCTTACCTGTAAATTGATGTATTCATCTTTCTTACGAAGTTTCCGACTTAGAGTAGCACATTCACGGCCAGGTTTCGATCTCGGAGCCAGGGTATGCGTACAATATGCCATAATATGGTTTGTTTAAGGTTTCAGGGAATATTCCGAAGGAATCTTACCTGTAAATGGATGTATTCATCGTTTTTATGAAGTTTCCGACTTAGAGTAGTCCACTCACGGCCAAGTTTCAATCTCGGAGCCAACGTATGCGTACAATATGCCAGAATATGGTTTGTTTAAGGTTTCAGGGAATATTCCGAAGGAATCTTACTTGTAAATGGATGTATTCATCGTTCTTACGAAGTTTCCGACTTAGAGTAGTCCATTCACGGACACATTTCGATCTCGGAGCCAGAGTATGCCTACAATATGCCAGAATATGGTTTGTTTAAGGTTTCAGGGAATATTTCAAAGGAATCTTACCTGTAAATTGATGTATTTATCGTTCTTACAAAGTTTCCGACTTAGAGTAGCCCATTCACGGCCATGTTTCGATCTCGGAGCCAGGGTATGCGTACATTATGCCAGAATATGGTTTGTTTAAGGTTTCAGGGAATATTCCGAAGAAATCTTACATGTAAATGAGTGTATTCATCGTCCTTACGAAGTTTCCGACTTAGAGTAGTCCATTCACGGCCAGGTTTCGATCTTAGAGCCAGGATATGCATACCATATGCTAGAATATGGTTTGTTTAAGGTTTCAGGGAATACTTCGAAGGAATCTTATCTGTAAATGGATGTATTCATCGTTCTTACGAAGATTCCGACTTAGAGTAGTCCACTCACGGCCAGGTTTCGATCTCGGAGCCAGGGTATGCGTAAAATATGCCAGAATATGGTTTATTTAAGGTTTCGGGGAATATTCCGAAGAAATCTTACCTGTAAATGGATGTATTCATCGTTCTAACGAAGTTTCCGACTTAGACTAGTCCACTCACGGCCAGGGTTAGATCTCTGAGCCAGAGTATGCGTACAATATGCCAGAATTTGGTTTGTTTAATGGTTCAAGGAATATTTCGAAGGAATCTTACATGTAAATGAATGTATTCATAGTCCTTATGACGTTTCCGACTTAGAGTAGTCCATTCACGGCCAGGTTTCGATCTCGGGGCCAGGGTATGCATACAATATGCCAGAATAGGTTTGTTTAAGGTTTCGTAGAATATTCCTAAGAAATCTTACCTCTAAATAGATGGATTCATCGTTCTTACCAAGTGTCTGACTTATAGTAGTCCACTCCAGCTAGTTGTCGATCTCGGAGCTGAGGATATGCGTACAATATGCAAGAATATGGTTTGTTTAAGGTTTCAGGGAATATTTTGAAGGAATCTTACCTGTAAATGAATGTATTCATCGTTCTTACGAAGATTTCGACTTAGAGTAGTCCACTCACGGCCAGGTTTCGATCTCGGAGCCAGGGTATGCGTACAATATGCCAGAATATGGTTTGTTTAAGGTTTCAGGGAATATTCCAAAGGAATCTTACCTGTAAATGGATTTATTCATCGTTCTTACGAAGTTTCCGACTTAGAGTAGTCCAATCACGGCCAGGTTTCGATCTCGGAGCCAACGTATGCGTACGATACGCTAGAATATGGTTTGTTTAAGGTTTCAGGGAATATTCCAAAGGAATCTTACCTGTAAATGGATGTATTCTTACGAAGTTTCCGACTTAGAGTAGTCCATTCATGGACACATTTCGATCTCGGAGCCAGAGTATGCATACAATATGCCAGAATATGGTTTGTTTAAGGTTTTGTAGAATATTCCGAAGAAATCTTACCTCTAAATAGATGGATTCATCGTTCTTACCAAGTGTCTGACTTATAGTAGTCCACTCTGGCTAGTTGTCGATCTCGGAGCCAGGATATGCGTACATTATGCAAGAATATGGTTTGTTTAAGGTTTCAGGGAATATTTTGAAGGAATCTTACCTGTAAATGAATGTATTCATCGTTCTTACGAAGATTTCGACTTAGAGTAGCACATTCACGGCCAGGTTTCGATCTCGGAGCCATGGTATGCGTAAAATATGCCATAATATGGTTTGTTTAAGGTTTCAGGGAATATTCCGAAGGAATCTTACCTGTAAATGGATGTATTCATCGTTCTTACGAAGTTTCCGACTTAGAGTAGTCCACTCACGGCCAGGTTTCGATCTCAGAGCCAACGTATGCGTACTATCTGCCAGAATATGGTTTGTTTAAGGTTTCAGGGAATATTCCGAAGAAATCTTACCTGTAAATGGATGTATTCATAGTCCTTACGAAGTTTCCGACTTAGAGTAGTCCATTCACGGCCAGGTTTCGATCTCGGAGCCAGGGTATGCATACAATATGCCAGAATAGGTTTGTATAAGGTTTCGTAGAATATTCCGAAGAAATCTTACCTCTAAATAGATGGATTCATCGTTCTTACCAAGTGTCTGACTTATAGTAGTCCACTCTTGGCTAGTTGTCGATCTCGGAGCCAGGATATGCGCACAATATGCAAGAATATGGTTTGTTTAAGGTTTGGGAATATTATGGAGGAATCTTACCTGTAAATGAATGTATTCATCGTTCTTACGAAGATTTTGACTTAGAGTAGTCCACTCACGGCCAGGTTTCGATCTCGGAGCCAACGTATGCGTACGATATGCTAGAATATGGTTTGTTTAATGTTTCAGGGAATATTCCAAAGGAATCTTACATGTAAATGAATGTATTCATAGTCCTTACGAAGTTTCCGACTTAGAGTAGTCCATTCACGGCCAGGTTTCGATCTCGGAGCCAGGGTATGCATACAATATGCCAGAATAGGTTTGTTTAAGGTTTCGTAGAATATTCTGAAGAAATCTTACCTCTAAATAGATGGATTCATCGTTCTTACTAAGTTTCTGACTTATAGTAGTCCACTCCTGGCTAGTTGTCGATCTCGGAGCCAGGATATGCGTACTATATGCAAAAATATGGTTTGTTTAAGGTTTCAGGGAATATTTTGAAGGAATCTTACCTGTAAATGAATGTATTCACTGTTCTTACGAAGATTTAGACTTAGAGTAGTCCACTCACGGACAGGTTTCGATCTCGGAGCCAGGGTATGCGTACAATATGGCAGAATATGGTTTGTTTAAGGTTTCAGGGAATATTCCAAAGGAATCTTACCTGTAAATGGATGTATTCATCGTTCTTACGAAGTTTCCGACTTAGAGTAGTCCACTCACGGCCAGGTTTCGATCTCGGAGCCAACGTATGCGTACGATATGCTAGAATATGGTTTGTTTAATGTTTCAGGGAATATTCCGAAGGAATCTTACATGTAAATGGATGTATTCATTGTTCTTACGAAGTTACCGACTTAGAGTAGTCCATTCACGGACACATTTCGATCTCGGAACCAGAGTATGCATACAATATGCTAGAATATGGTTTGTTTAAGGTTTCAGGGAATATTTCAAAGGAATCTTACCTGTAAATTGATGTATTCATCTTTCTTACGAAGTTTCCGACTTAGAGTAGCCCATTCACGGCCAGGTTTCGATCTCGGAGCCAGGGTATGCGTACAATATGCCATAATATGGTTTGTTTAAGGTTTCAGGGAATATTCCGAAGGAATCTTACCTGTAAATGGATGTATATGTATCGTTCTTACGAAGTTTCCGACTTAGAGTAGTCCACTCACGGCCATGTTTCGATCTCGGAGCCAACGTATGCGTACAATATGCCAGAATATGGTTTGTTTAAGGTTTCAGGGAATATTCCGAAGGAATCTTACTTGTAAATGGATGTATTCATCGTTCTTACGAAGTTTCCGACTTAGAGTAGTCCATTCACGGACACATTTCGATCTCGGAGCCAGAGTATGAATACAATATGCCAGAATATGGTTTGTTTAAGGTTTCAGGGAATATTTCAAAGGAATCTTACCTGTAAATTGATGTATTCATCGTTCTTACGAAGTTTCCGACTTAGAGTAGCCCATTCACGGCCAAGTTTCGATCTCGGAGCCAGGGTATGCGTACATTATGCCAGAATATGGTTTGTTTAAGGTTTCAGGGAATATTCCGAAGAAATCTTACATGTAAATGAGTGTATTCATCGTCCTTACGAAGTTTTCGACTTAGAGTAGACCATTCACGGCCAGGTTTCGATCTCAGAGCCAGGTGTTTATGGGTAAAAATCGTTTCTGCTGATTTCGGTAAATTCGGTAAGTGAGTGAGAAACTGATTCAAACCCTAAACAAATGTGCTGCACGTGAGCACTTTATAGATTCGAGAGATCAATTTGTACAAGTCCTACTAAACCAAGAAATGGCCGTTCCAGACTTGCTTCGGTCACAAAGTGGAGGAGAAGGGTTGATTTGGGGAGGGAAGCAAAGAAAGGTGTTGAGACCAGAGTAGTTCTGGGAGAGTAGTATCTCGACTTGTATCAGAAAGTAAAAGCTTGGGAAGCTTGCAAGAGATGGAAGCTTTTGGGAGAGCTTGCAAAGTTGCCTTTCTAAGAGTGTGGTATTTTTCTCCTGACCGAGACTTGTTTTCTGGTGGAAATAGGTAAGACCTATTTATACAAGTCGAGATTGAAACGTACCCTGGCCTCATGAAGGAAGAGAGTAAAGGGTGAAATAATGGGAGGAGGTGGTAACCGCATGGTTTAATGGGCGAAAACGTTTTTCACCATTATTTCCTCTTTATTTGACCGCTTTATTCCTTTTTCACGCTTTCTTAATGTGAGCGTAGTGTACGCCGCATCTTTGTGACCGCCAAACCAAAACCCTAAAGAAGCATCCCCCAGTTTGTGTCGATGTCTCGAGTGTTGGTTGCATCTTGAGTGCAATTGGCGCTGCTAGTGGCGCATGTGGCATGTGCGGAATGCCTTGGTGGTAGGTTGCATGGTTAGGTTACCAGCGTGTGTGTTTGGCATGTGCCCATGGCATGTGCGAAATGCCTTGGTGGTAGGTTGCACGGTTTGCAAGTTAGGCTACCAGCGTGTGTGTTTGGCATGTGCCAATGGCTCGTGCGGCCATGTTGACCTAGTTGCAAGTCTTGCAAGCCTAGGGCGCTATGTTTGGCGTGGGCCAAAGGCATAGCGGCTTGGAAGTATGGCTTGCGACACGTGTTGGCATGTGCCAATGGCACGTGCGGCTATGTTAACCTAGTTGCAAGTCTTGCAAACCTAGGGCGCTATGTTGGGCGTGGGCAAAAGGCATATCGGCTTGGAAATATGGCTTGCGACACGTGTTGGCATGTGCCAATGGCACGTGCGGCCATGTTGACCTAGTTGCAAGTCTTGCAAGCCTAGGGCGCTATATTGGGCGTGGGCCAAAGGCATAGCGGCTTAGAAATATGGCTTGCGGCACGTGTTGGCATGTGCCAATGGCACGTGCGGCCATGTTTACCTAGTTGCAAGTCTTGCAAACCTAGGGCGTTATGTTGGGCGTGGGCCAAAGGCATAGCGGCTTGGAAATATGGCTTGCGACACGTGTTGGCATGTGCCAATGGCACGTGCGGCCATGTTGACCTAGTTGCAAGTCTTGCAAACCTAGGGCGCTATGTTGGGCGTGGGCCAAAGGCATAGCGGCTTGGAAATATGGCTTGCAACACGTGTTGGCATGTGCCAATGGCACGTGCGGCCATGTTGACCTAGTTGCAAGTCTTGCAAACCTAGGGCGCTATGTTGGACGTGGGCCAAAGGCATAGCGGCTTGGAAATATGGCTTGCGACACGTGTTGGCATGTGCCATGGTGCGGCCATGTTGACCTAGTTGCAAGTTTTGCAAGCCTAGGGCGCTATATTTGGCGTGGGCCAAAGGCATAGCGGCTTAGAAATATGGCTTGCGGCACGTGTTGGCATGTGCCAATGGCACGTGCGGCCATGTTGACCTAGTTGCAAGTTTTGCAAGCCTAGGGCGCTATATTTGGCGTGGGTCAAAGGTATAGCGGCTTGGAAATTTGGCATTGTTGCCATGGTGCGCAGGGTGCGGCTTGGTTTGGCATTGTTGCCGTGGTGCGCAGTATGCGGCTTGGTTTGGCATTGTTGCCATGGTGCGTTGATATGCGGCTTGGTTTGGCATTGTTGCCATGGTGCGCGATATGCGGCTTGGTTTGGCATTGTTGCCATGGTGCGCAGTATGCGGCTTGGTTTGGCATTGTTGCCATGGTGCGCAGTATGCGGCTTGGTTTGGCATTGTTGCCATGGTGCGCAGTATGCGGCTTGGTTTGGCATTGTTGCCATGGTGCGCAGTATGCGACTTGGTTTTGGAATTAGGGTTCTGCGTTGAAAACCCTAATCTGGTATTTTGAAAAATACCCCTATTAATTGTTTACACCGAGTTAAATGCTCTTAGTTAATGTGTTGCGGGTAACATTAGGTCATGGTTTTTTACGATTTTATCCTTTGTCTAAAAACCACCATCAACATTAAGTCCCCTGCTTAGCTCGGAACAGGGGCTTTGTTGCGAGGTAAGCATAAGATGGTGACAAACTATTAACAGCAAATTGTAAAGAGAATTGAGGGAGGCTTGCCTGACTTTCTATAAATAGGATTTGGAATCCTTGCCTCGGTAGTTTTGCACGAATCGGGAGGTCTGGCACACCAGTGGGCCGGCGCAGCTTGGGCGACGTTGGGAAGTTGGCGTGAGTTGGGAAACTGAGTGTGCTAGCTGGTGGGACCGGCGCAAAGTGTAGAAGCCGTGCGTGCTTGCAGGTCGGCGCAATTGGTGGGGCCGGTGCATCTTGGAAACCGTGCTTGTAGGTCGGCGCAATTGGTGGGGCCGGTGCAGCTTGGAAACCGTGCTTGTAGGCGTGACTTGGGAGACATTGGGAAGTCGCACCCTTTGTGGGCCCGTTTATTTTGGTAAAAGGGAAATCCTTCCCTATTTCAAAGTCTTCACGCCTATATATATATATATATATATAAACCCCCTTTCTCCCCATCCCGCGCTTTATTCCTTCCTCTTTTCATACTAGCGACAAAGAGAAACCGGCTTCCAGGTATGTCTTCGAGTACTTTTTTTTTTTCTTTTCACGTAGGTGTAAACCTTAAGAGTAGGCGCTCCCACAATCCTTGCATATGATTTCTTGGCGTGCCTCTTGTAGAAAATATTGTATGCATGCGACCAAGGGAAATACTGCATATATTGTTTGAACCCGTAGGAAATATTGCATATATGAATTTTCGGTCCCGAAAGAAATATTTGAACCCCCGAAGAAAATACTGCGTGTGTATTTTGAACCCGTAGAGGATGCTCCGTATATAATTCTCGAACCCGAAGAAAGATATCGAGACGCACTTGTACCCGTATAGAATGCCGCGTATATAGTCTCGAACCCGAAGAAAATACTGCGTGTATAGTCTTGAACCCGAATAAAATACTGTGTATATAGTCTTGAACGCGAATAAAATACGTCCTCCTTCCCCCCCTTTTTTTTTGTTGTTGTTGGGTACGATTATGTGTCAGGGAGATAACTTCGTCTTTCTCCGTTTGTTTTGTGCAGATATCTTATTACTAAATTGTTGTGAAGGAATTCGATAAGATGTTACCCGAATCAAATTTCACTTCGCCGAAGGATGCTCATAATTCCAAACCGAACACAGATGATGAATTCTTCACGAGAGCCCTTGCCCCCGCTCGGAAGAATCACCCAGGTTTCGTGCCAATTTTGCTAATCGGTGGTGAGGATGAAAGGAAGACACGTTCGGTTTGCCCAGAGAGCACCATTCGGTTCTGTCTCCATAAAGGGGTGTATTCTTCTTCCAACATTGACTTCATGATGTGTCAAAGCCCATTGCGTTCTTTTGATAGATGGGTTGAGTTCATGGTGAGCAAGGAGCATATAAATACCAACTTGACTCGAGCGCTGGTCATTGATGTTGTCAAGACTTCAAGTAAATCTCCAGCATTAGGAAGGATATCCGGGCTTGGTTGCTTTCATCTCCGGATGGTGTTCGGACACCCATACAATTATATGTAGATGGGGCGAGATAACTTTATCCTTGGAGAGTGTGGCTCTCTTGTTGAATCTTCCGGTAACCGGGAATCTTAAAATCCAATTATCTGAAAGTGAGGTGAAGATGCGGGATGACCTGGCCGCTAAGTTGGGGGATTTTGCTCGGAAAGACTCCATTGCGAAGTCGAAGGATTCTGCCCTAAAGAGGATGAAAGGTGTCCTTACGGTTGGTGGATATCTCAATGGTTTCGGACGAGTTGGAGCCCGAACATAAAAGCGGTGATCTTCATGTCGCCGCATTTTTGGCTCTCTCGGGTTGTCCGAGAGACATTTTTGATGACGGTTCGGCAAGAAAGGAATAAGACCGGAGTTGTTAGCGATTTTTGTGAAGTTGGCAAAGGGTGAAGTTCTTCCCATTGGCAAGATGTTCCTTGGTTCCCTGTATGTGCATCTGGATCACCTAGTTGCGAACATTCAAGTTTCGAATGGTTTCATGAAAGTGGATTCGTATGTGAACGTTGCTTTTCTGCAAGTCTGGCTATGGGAGCACTTTGAGAAGTATGCTCCGAAACCGCTGCCTTCGCTTCCCGTGAGTTGGGGTGGCTCCCGAATTCTTCGATGGGTGAACAGGCGTCCAAGAGTTGGCGTGAGCTTGGTTAGTTTTCTTGATAAGTTGAATGAAATCAACTTTCGTCCATGGGGGACGGTCCATAAGTCAGTGACTCAAATTGATACTTTTGCTTCTGCTCCGCTCATGTCTTTGTCTTGATGACGCTTTGAGCGTTGGTGAAAAACTGTTCATTCAAAGTCGCTTGCCCGGTTATATGTCGTCTTTCTTCGTGGGGTCTTTCCAGATAGCTGCTTATAATATTGACCGTGCTGCTCGTCACATGGGTTTCGATCAAGGGGTGCCTCTTGTTTACCGGCCGGTGATCCCTAAGGATTCATTGCGTGTTGCCCTTGACGCCAGTACCCTTAAGCCGGGTATCCGTCTTTCCTTCTTTCAAATGGGAAGAGTAACTTCGACGACCTTCGGCTATAATGAGTTTTGGTGCGATGAGTTTACTATGATCCGAGATTTTGTGAATAACGTGGTGGAAAACGTTCGTTGCAAACCTTCCCCAGCAGTTCTGAAAGAGTATCCAATGTTGAGAGATCCCAAGCGAAAGTTGCCTAACACCGGAAAGCCCCCGTGCCAAGGAACGGAGAACAAAGAATCGTGGGCGGGTTCGGACGGTTTCACAAGATCCTCCCACGGCTCTTGTGTCTTTCGTTCTTCCAATAACCAGGTATGTGTCGCCTCTTTATTGGTTTGTCTCAAAACACGTGAATTTGGTGAGAATATGTGTCTTGTTTCCTTCGTGGCTTCGGTAGTGTTAATGCTTTCGCTGCTCTTGCACGTTGCCAGGAGACGGCAATTTCTTCAAAGAACTCCAGCAGCATTGAGCCTTCTCATAGCAATGATGAGTCAGAGAGAGAAGAAGGTTCAACAAGTGAGAGTGATTCCTCCGGCAGCACTGGTTCTGTTTCGGGAAGTGGTTCGGTGAGTTTCACACTTCTTTTCTTTGTCATTTTGTTTCCTCTTTTGGGAAATATCTGACTCGAGTTCGCAGGAGGAATCCGGTTCGGAGGATGATTCTGGGGTAGAGCCGCATGAAAACTTGCCTTTGGTGATCACCGCTGGTGACTTGGAGATGAGCGTTAGCCAATAGTCAGGCACAGATGTGGCTCAAACGGCAGATGATTCTCTGATGGTTGTTGCCATAGACATGGAGGAAAACCTCTGCGAGTCGTGAGGCCAGGTGCGGCGCCATTTTGATCCTCCGTACTTTGGTTCCTTATCCGGGTCATGTGCTGGTTGGCGGCTTCGCCGTGCGGCTAAGCACGAGGCGTTGTACACCGTAATCTGGGAGAAATACGGACATATGGCTACAACCAAGAAAGTCACTAGTCGATTTGCGCTGGTTAAGCGTGTGGAAGAGGCTTTATCTTCCATCGAGGACATGCGTGAGGTGACCGGGTCACACCGTTTCGAAGACGTTATTGCCGACCGGGAGCACCATCACGACGTGTGCATAGAGAAGGAGTTCTACACTTCGTGGTTTGTCGAAGGCCTTGCGAGATCCAAAAGTTGAAAGATACAGCGGTCGAAAGCCTTTCCGCCGAGGAGATTGCTCGACGGAGGTAGAACTCGAAAAACTTTCCAAGATGTTGACTATGAAGAGAGCGGCTCTTGAAGATGCAAAGCCGACCTTCTCCAAGAAGAGCAGGACCTCAGTTGGATGATTTTCCTTGAATGTTTCTCCGTTAAACTTTCATTTAGGCTCTTTTTTTTTGAAAGACATATTGGATGTCTGGTTCAAAACTTGACCTTTGATAGACAGTGGTAGCTTTTTAGGGTATTGGATTATTTCGGGATGAATGGTTTTGATAATATGACTCGATTATGTTTTGGGAAAGGAATATTGCTTTTATGAAAGTGTGTGCTAGCAATAGGCATAAGACTCAAAAGTAGTACGACGGTTTTACTAAGAACCTAAAATAGATTGTATATCTTGCCCAGTCTGAATTTACTCACTTCATAGGTTTTGCGAACACGCCCCTCTCCATGTAAAAAGCGGTTCTTTGCTGGTGGATTTGCTGGTAGCATCGCCAGCAAGTCCCCGATTGCTGGTAGCGTCTTCAGCGAGTCCCCAGTTTTCTGATGTAGTTTTAACAACTGATAACCGGGTTGTCTGAGTCGGACTGAGTCGCAAGTCCCCAATTGCTGGTAGCGTCTTCAGCGAGTCCCCAGTTTTCTGGTGTAGTTTTACAACTGGTAACCGGGTCGTCTGGCATTTGATTCGGATCGAGTCGCCTTCCCCTACCATCTTTACATCTGGGTCGAAGAACGAGATCGACAGTCTGACATTGTAGCCGATAGATCGATCCTCCCGCTGTGGTCGCCAATTGTTTATGGGTAAAAATCGTTTCTGCTGATTTCGGTAAATTCGGTAAGTGAGTGAGAAACTGATTCAAACCCTAAACAAATGTGCTGCACGTGAGCACTTTATAGATTCGAGAGATCAACTGTACAAGTCCGGCCTAAACCAAGAAATGGCCGTTCAGACTTGCTTCGGTCACAAAGTGGAGGAGAAGGGTTGATTTGGGGAGGGAAGCAAAGAAAGGTGTTGAGACCAGAGTAGTTCTGGGAGAGTAGTATCTCGACTTGTATCAGAAAGTAAAAGCTTCGGAAGCTTGCAAGAGATGGAAGCTTTTGGGAGAGCTTGCAAAGTTGCCTTCTCGAGAGTGTGGTATTTTCTCCGACCGAGACTTGTTGTCCGGTGGAAATAGGTAAGACCTATTTATACAAGTCGAGATTGAAACGTACCCTGGCCTCATGAAGGAAGAGAGTAAAGAGTGAAATAATGGGTGGAGGTGGTAACCGCATGGTTTAATGGGCGAAAACGTTTTTCACCATCATTTCCTCTTTTATTTGACCACTTTATTCCTTTTCACGCTTTCTTAATGTGAGCGTAGTGTGTACGCCGCATCTTTGTGACCGCCAAACCAAAACCCTAAAGAAGCATCCCCCAGTTTGTGTCGATGTCTCGAGTGTTGGTTGCATCTTGAGTGCAAGTGGCGCTGCTAGTGGCGCATGTGGCATGTGCCAATGGCATGTGCGGAATGCCTTGGTGGTAGGTTGCATGGTTAGGTTACCATCGTGTGTGTTTGGCATGTGCCAATGGCATGTGCGGAATGACTTGGTGGTAGGTTGCACGGTTTGCAAGTTAGGCTACCAGCGTGTGTGTTTGGCATGTGCCAATGGCTCGTGTGGCCATGTTGACCTAGTTGCAAGTCTTGCAAGCCTAGGGCGCTATGTTTGGCGTGGGCCAAAGGCATAGCGGCTTGGAAGTATGGCTTGCGACACGTGTTGGCATGTGCCAATGGCACGTGCGGCTATGTTGACCTAGTTGCAAGTCTTGCAAACCTAGGGCGCTATGTTGGGCGTGGGCAAAAGGCATAGCGGCTTGGAAATATGGCTTGCGACACGTGTTGGCATGTGCCAATGGCACGTGCGGCCATGTTGACCTAGTTGCAAGTCTTGCAAGCCTAGGGCGCTATATTGGGCGTGGGCCAAAGGCATAGCGGCTTAGAAATATGGCTTGCGGCACGTGTTGGCATGTGCCAATGGCACGTGCGGCCATGTTGACCTAGTTGCAAGTCTTGCAAACCTAGGGCGCTATGTTGGGCGTGGGCCAATGATAGGTGTAGAATACACCTAATTTACTATCTAGTAGTTTATGCTTTCTTTGCTATTTTTCTTGTAAATTATGTATTTTACGCTTGTTTTAAGTTTTATAGCTACTTTGGAGTCGCACGGAGGAAAAGAAGAAGAAACCACCCAATTTGAGCCAAAGGGCAAAAAGGTCATTTCACCAAGGAAGGAACACTATTTGGAGCCCAATTCAGGTTAAGGGGTAGCTCTTGGAGGAGTACTAAACACAGACCAGCCAAGGGTAAGGGGCGGCCATTTGGGTATCCCTTATCAGGGTGACCGGGTGGTGAATATCCAGCCCTAATGCCTATACCCTAAAATCGATTTCTCTCATTGAGTCGTTCTTCATTTTCACCTGAATTAAAAGCAACTATGGCTGCTGTTATTTTGAAATCCAGAGATGGTGGATGTTGGGTTCGATTAATCGAGAAGAGAAGGTGAAATTGATACACAGAGTCATGGCTGCTATTATCGAGTTCGAATTAGGGTTTGTTGTTAATCGAGAGGGGATCGATGGCTGCTGTTGTTGAGAGCCGAGAGATTGAATCAAGATTTCTGAGGAGATGGCCATGAATCGAAGAACATAGAGATGGGTTTTGGTGTTGTTAAAGATGCTGCTGTTGAATTCAGAGCAAGTCGAGAAGAGATGGATCTGGGAATCGCTATGAAGAATGGGTTGATCGAAACAGATGGGGTTTATGTTGGTTCTGTTGAATCGGAATTGATTGATGGCTCTAAATTAGATGAGAACAGATGGGGGTTTGTGGATAAAGAACGAGACCTCAATGCTACTGTTGGAAATTGATGAAGCAGAGAAGAAATCAGGGTTTGAGAAGTTGCTCGATCTATGAATTGAGATGGTTAGAGAAGGTGGTACGGAGCAGCGGACATGGGTTGTTGCAATGGGTCTCGTGGTTTAAGATGAATTATCGGAGAATGAATCGGTAATGGCTGCAACAATTTGTGTTTGGAGCTGCGAGGAAGTGTGCAAGAATGAAGTGAAAGTGGTGCGCAGTGCGGGTTACGTGAAAGTGATGTGATGCAGTGAGTTCAGTGATGGAGGTTTGTTGCTAATGTTGAAGGCAGGCATGGAATGAGTATAGCGGAGTGCGGCCGGGTGTAGTTGCAGGAAATCCCACACTACACCCCTTACTCAATTTTGCTTAATTAGTCCATTGAAAGATGTAAGATCAAGAATATTTATTGATTGAATCTATGAATAGTTTACACAAGGGAATTGAATTACATTTAGAAATTAAAACACTCTCAAACTTTCTCTCTCCTAATGACTTGCCCAACAACTCCCAAAAAGATCTCCCCTTTTACAGACTCACTTAGCCCTTTATATAGGGTAATACATAGTGGATGACAGCTAAGCTACCCTTTATTTTCGGGAATGTCTCGCGAAGTGTCGCAGATGCACAAACATTCACTCTCGCGACACTTCTTAACCCTCGCCAGATCTCACGTCTTTTTTATGTCTTGCCTGTCGTTATTCTTTGCGTCGCTTATTTTAGCTCTCTGCGACTGCCTCGCGACATCGTTGTTTATTAACCCCGCGAGCCCTGTACGTTGCGATATTATGGTCCTACATCTTGCCTCTTTTTCCTTGAATATTGCTTGAAGAGCGATCTTTAAGGAAAAATCTGTTGTTGTAATAATCTTTGGTCTTTGTTGAAGGAACAAGCAGAAGAATACTGTTCTTGAAAAGTACGTACTTGCCTCTATTCTTTTGTGAAGTTAGAAGTTTCTTTGAGATGTACATTTAGTATCGATTCTTGTCTTTCCTCATATTTCTCCTGCGAAGGGAAGAGTATCATGAGAGCGATCCTTTTGATTTCTTTGCGATTTGTTTATCTTTATCATTTCGGTTTTGTACTTTTACACGGATTTTGATTATTAATATCTTTTCTTGACACGTCTCTTTCAACCGTTTATTCTTGACCGTTCATGTCTCTTCTCGCATTAAATGACCTCGTTTTTCTCGAGGATCTTTTTCCCTATATATAGTTTTCTTTTCCTCTCCTTTTCATTCTTTAGTTTCTCTCTGCAACTTCTCTTTGATTTTCTCCTTCCGCAATTTGCGCTACGCTCTCGCAAATCTTTTCTTCATCTTTTCTAACGCTGAACCTAATCTCAACCTCCCATCCATTCCCATACGATAATGGCTTTCATTAGTCGTGCATATAAAGCTTCTTTTGAGGAAGTTCAACGAAGTTGCTCGAGAAGGGTTTCACTCTATCAACCATTCCCGATCAAGAATCTTCATCCATTCTTTATGCAAAGTTATTTTCGATCATCAATGTGATGATCAAAGGATTATAGTCTCGCTAGGTCGGCTTCTCGCGGGACTTCCCATTCCCTTATACGATCCAGAGTTGCCTCTATTTTATGAAATCTTGGCCCATGAAAAATTCTCTCGGGCTATTTATCAATTGAGTGGCGATTGCATTCGCCTAATGCTTGAGTATGCGAATCGTGGCGCTGGCAAAGGATCTTTATATCCTACTCTTGTTAGAAACCCCGATTTCGCAGGAGACTTGGAAATAGATCTTTGAGAAATATCTTTGTAGAGAACTTTTTGAAAATTATTGGTGATAAAGATGGTTGAAATCTCATTTGGGGCATTCGCACTGAAAAAGAAGGATAATGTCGGCGAGGATAAATTGCTCATGCGGGATATTGATTGGCACCCGGGCAATAACACTACTCTCGCCACTCCAAAGATGAGAAGTGGTGGGTTGTCCCCTTGTTTTTAAATGGCCCTTATATCGCGAGGTTCACACGTTCTTCCTGCGAATCTCGCGAGGTATCATCCTTGGGAATTCAAATGGCACGATAGGGCAAAAGAGGTATGTTTTCTACCTCAAATCTTGCTTTCGCAATTTTCTTTTTATATTTCTTTGAATTTGTGGAATTTTTCGGATCAACAAATTGAGGAGAAGCTACAAGGATAATCCGTTGGAGAGCACCACTGATGAGACTTCGATCGATTACGGGCGAAGTAAGAAACATTTCCTTTATCATTTTTACAATATTCTTTGCCTCTGTTTCTTATTTTTAAGTATGCGAAGGTTGGAGTTGAAGAAGGCTGTAGCCGCGAAGGGTAAAAGTAAGGGCAAAGCGTCGCTCGCAAAAATAAATCTTCTGCTCCATTAACTAAAAAGCGAAAGATTCAATCTTCTTCTCGCCTTAACTCAAACTCCGAATCTTCGATGAGGATGACCATGATTCGAACCGCTCTCTTGCTAAAGAAACTCCATTGTTGGTTCTCCTATGGATCGGTTGTCTAGCATCTTCTCGGACTCTTTCCAAGGAATGGGAGATGCTCCCTAGCTTCTCTTTGCGGGACTCTCGCAAATGTGTGTAATCTTTGCTTTACTAGAAGGCAACGATTCTTTTAATGGAGCTTCTAGAGTCGTGTCTCTGACTTGTTGAATGCACTTGGATCTTTGGTACGTATGCGGTCACATTTCCCTTTTATATTTTTAAATATATGTATATTAATGATTCTTCTATCTTCTTTTATAGGTTGGAAGAACTTCCTTTGTAGTCGCCTCGGATCTCGAGAGAAGACGCGACAATCTTGAGAAGAAGAACTCGCAATTGAGCAAGAAGATTCGAGAATTAGAGGCTGAAGGCTGCGTCATCTCGCGATAAGGATGAGAGAATTCAAAAGTTAAATACCGAACTTGACTCTCAAAGGGATAGGGTGTCCACTCTGAGAATGCTAATCGGCAACTTTACGGTATAAAATTTTTCCTTCTTTTTATTACTTCTATTTTATCGATCGCATATTGCCACCTAACTTATTACCTTCGCATGAGATGTATATAATCTCTCCGATGAGGCTATTCTTCTCCATACATTTCTGAACCTATGGATAATGACCTTCTTCTCGCTCACCTTAATCAATCTCTAAGTAGTTCCTCGAGATAAAACTAATCTCCTTTCATTAAAGGATCTTCAATCCAAATATCAACTTTTAAGATCGAACACAGATCTAGTTTAAATTTAACTAACCGCTTTAAACGAATGTACCTTGATTCCGAGGAGAAAACCAAGATTTTAAGGAAGAAAATTAGTGATCTCATAGATGAGAAGGATCGCATTACTAACTAGAGGTGCACGGGCGTTAGCGAGAATTTCACAAATCTCTTCTCGGTGTGCAAGTTGAGCGAGATGAACTCCTTCATCGAATACGTGGCAAGCGGCGAGAAGAGCAAGTTCGTTCTCTTTTTGTTATTAATAGTGATGATGAATTCGCACTGGGCTGCGAAAGTTTTAGATAACGCCGGGAATAACCTAGGTGTTGACGTTAGTCTTCATGCCGAGCATACTTCCTTGATTAAAGATATGATATCGATAGAGAAGGTTTCTTATTATACCTTCTTGCTTCTTACTACATTTGCATTGCTGTAAATTATTAACTTGTTGGTACTTATTTGCGAGAATCGAGAAGAGGCTTCATGTTAGAATTAGAGAGCTTGAATCGAAAAAGAACACTCGCCGGGGAATTTTCAGCGAGAATTGAAGAACTCGAAAGCGAAAAACAACAACTCGCCAAGAGTCTCTCCTTCGTAATAACAAGTATTCCAAGTTGAAGAAACAATTTGAAACAACGGTGGAGAACTTTAATAATGATCTTTGTTCGTTTTCGCAATGGAGCCATGGAGTATGTTTGTAAGCACCGAACATCCCTCTGCATACATATCCCGGCTTCTTGAAAAGGTTCTGAGAATCTACTGTCTCGATGTTTCGATAGTGAAGCTGGCGAAGAAGAAAATTTTGGCGATGAGAATAATAAAACTGAAGAATCGGATGAAGAAGAAGAATCACCAAAGATATAACTCTTTTTGTTTTCTTTTGCTGCGTGTAATATCGTATATTCTTTGTATCTTTGTTATAGTGAACTTCTTGGATTTTTTCCCCATGAATTCAATCTTCACTCCCCCTTTTTGGTAGTTCTTCCTTGTAATATAATTGGCTAACGTTATCGATGTATAACTCTTTCGTCGGAAGATGAATAACAATGTTCCATCTTTTCCATTCCCATACTTGCCTCTGTTATTCATCTTCAGATGGAAGATTTTGGTTATCTTCTTGTATTTGATAATAATCTTATTGTTGATTGAAATGGATCATCGCGACGGAGTCAGGCGGTATCTTCATGAATTGAGAATTCTATCTCTTTTTGTTGCGACAAGGTCGCAGAGACCGCCTTTACATTTTCATGTGATGGCTCATTGACCCTGCCTTATCATTTTTGTGTGGTCTTCCGAGTTAGACCTCCCTAATTAGAGGTCCTCCCTGCCACCTTTTACGGCGACAAAATCGCGGGACGTCCTTACACTTGCATGTAAAGACCCATTGATCTTGTCTTATCATTTTCCAAGTATTTTTGCCTCTGCGGGATGTTTTAGTTGCGACAATATGACAGGCCTAGACATCCTCGCGAACATAAAGCCCCATGACATTGCCGTCGTGCGACGAAATCGCAGGACGTCCGTACACTTTCGTGTAAAGACCCATTGATCTCGCCTTACCCTCGCGTTAGTATTATTGCCTCTGCGGGATCATTTGCACAAATATGACGAGCCTACGTTCTCTTGCGAAAACATAGCCTTATGACATTTGCGTCTGTTTTGACACCCCCTAATGGAGAGCGTCGCCCTTATCATCTCCCGGTTGCCCCTTCAAGGAGGCGAAACATCGGCCATACAAGACTAGCTCCTCCCATCCGGTCTTAACAACAACCGATTGTTTTCGTGAGCCTCTTATCCCTTATACCTATATGGTTTATGGTTACGAGGCTGCACCCTAAGTGGAGTTTTCTTCGGGCGAGTGCAACGCATGCCAAGACTTGCCAAGAATGGCCGGGGTAGGTTCATCCATCCCGGGCACTGCGGCTCAACCGTGTACCTCGGCGCCTTGTGCATACACGACTCCTAAGAAGAGACCCTCGGTCGCCCAACCCGGTATAACCTACATATATAGTTGGGAATCCAAGGTACCTCTTAGGATAGGCTTTCATGGGCCCCAAATTTTCATGGTTCGGGCTTCGGGAGCGGTGTAACCTTCCCCCTGAACCATGGCGAGAGATACCCCCTTATATGACGCACTTTAGGTCTTACATTTGCCTCTTACGAAATGTTATTCGCGAACTAGGGTGTACGCCATAAAGGTTCGTCCCATTCTTTTGCGCATTCATATTTGTTAAATCATTCAATCATTCATATTTCATTATTTGCTGATATTTGTTTGCGAAGTATTCGCGTAGTTACATTTCATTTGTTGTATTTCACTTTTCTTTCTTAGTCGAATTCTCATTTTACTCTTGGTTGCGAGATTCTCATCATCATTACTAATTTGCTACTTTGCATTTTGCTTTTATTGATTATTCACTTCTTATGCCTTTTGTTCCTCATATCTTTTGCTTCTTTATTGTCATAATATTGGTCTGTCTCCAGGGATTCACCTCGCGAGATATGTTCAGCCCTCACTTCTATAGCATCTACCATCAGTTTCTCCTTTCTCTGTTCATTTCTCACATGTTGCTTCCAATCCTTTCTTTTGGCATTTCTTTCTTGTGACTTTCTATATCGACCTCATGACATTGTTGCGACTCCTTCCGGTCTCCTGTATGATACCAATGCCGATTGGATGTGGAAATTTTATACATTGATGATATGTTGATGCGACTCCCAAGATTTCATGAAGCCATGGCCTCCCAATCAGCGCATTATATGGAGATTCCACGTCAACCACACGAGAATAAGATATCGATTGATAATCCTTGTAGAGGTATTCTCATGTGAACCTCTCCCTTTGGTTTGTTTGCAGTGCCATTAAAGCCATATATCTTGTATGTAGAGGGGATCAAATCCTCATCCTTTCCTCCCATCGTCTTATAAGTATGGTAAAAAAGAATATTCACCGAACTTCCCGGTATCGATTAAGATTCGGTTGATCGCTTGACAAGCTTCGCCTCATCATCTTCTCCATCAACTGGTTTTGGGTTAATCTCTAGTTTCACAACCAACGGGCTATCATGTGTTTCTCTTCCTTTTGGTACTTCATCTGCAGAGAAAGAAATAGTCTTCAGCTGCCACTTCTCTAACTGCGTCGTTCTCGCCAGACTCATTATTTCTTTATCATTAGCATCTCTCGCAAAGACTCTACTGAGCACATTGTCATGAAAATCTTCAATGGTGCGATAGGAGTGGACGATAGAGTTGCAATTCAAATTCTTAGCCTTTGTCCCAATTTCTATCACAAATGATTCCTTTCCCTTCGACCGACACATTGTTCTATGCATCTCTGGTGGTGGTGGTAATGTCTGGCCCGTTTCTTCTCCCTTTAGAAAGTGGTTCAGCTTCCCCTGATCAATCATCCTGAGAATAATTCTCTTTATGTTTCTACAATCATTTGTGTGATGCCCATGGAAGCGATGGTAAGAACAAAACTCATGACTTCTATCGCTTTGGCGGTGGTTCCATTCCCACGTTCCAAGGTCTTTGGTACATTTTCCATCACAAGTATAGCTTCCCAGATCTTTTCCACACTAGCATTCGGTGGAGGCATCTTAATGTTGTTCCCATCTTTGTTCGTGGCTTCTCTGCCCTCCACGGTTATTTTGCCTTCGTCCACCATAAGTTTCTTGCACATGATCCAGCCTCTGAATCTTATTATTCTTTATTACGGTTGTAATAGTTCCTTTCTCGCTCAAACTCTTCTTGATCGTGGCTTCCCATGGCTACTATCTTGTTGTCCCTCATCGGCTTTCCTTTTCTTGTCCTTGCGAAGTGCTCGCCACTTTGTGTTTATGAATTGAGGCAGCAAGCTTGCATTCGTGATGTTAGAGCTTGTGTTCGCGATTTGGATAAGAATTCATTTCATTCTGTCTTTCTTCTAAGGCAATATATTCTTCTGTAATTCTCGCGATTCGCCATCGTGATTGTATTTTTGATTCTAAAAATTTGAATATATAACAAATTGGTCGCGAAGAGAGCATTCACAAATGATAGGATGAGGTATCTTTCCTCAACACGTCCTGCCATTTCGCTACACATGGTCCTCCATCTTATTGTCAACTGCCTTAAACTCTCGCCAACTCTTTGTTTCAACCCGAATACATCTTCAATACACAGTCGCGAAGAGTTGTTACTTATGTATGCTCCTAGGAATGTGGCTTGTAAATGGTTGAATGATGTGATTGTATTTCTTGGCAGTCCTTCAAACCATTTTAGTGCTTCTCCTATTAGGCTTGACGCAAAATATTTGCATAGTATAGCGTCATGATTCTCCCATTGCAACATGCATCTCATATAAGCCTTGATATGTTGTATCGCACAGGTTGTTCCATCAAAGATGTTGGTTAATGCAGGTAGATTACACTTCGGAGGTATTCCTCCCATTTGTACTTCTAGCGTGAAAGGATTCTTCGCGGCTTCTGCGATGGCTTCGTCCAGTTGTCTCCTTCCTCCTTCCCTTCTATTATTGATAATCCTCTCATCTCAGCCAGTTCTCTTAAGATTTGTTCATTTGCCTCAGAGTTTGTTTCTACTGGTCTTTTTAGCTCTGCTTCTCTCCTTCTTCGCTCCTGCCTATTTTGATCTTCTTGCTCGTTATTTTCTCCTCTTCTTTCCCCGCGACGCTCTTCCTCGTCTCTTTCGTCAATTCGCACGCCATTATATCGGTTGTTCTCTCTTCTTGGCTGCCTCTCAGCTCTCATCATCTGCACCCTCTCATATTCTTCGTTGATATTTCTATTGGTACGATTTTGTTCCCTTCTTCTTTCGCGGTTGTCATGGTTATTCTGCCGGATTGCTTCTTCCATCTCTTGATTTTCCATTTCTGCTCTTATCCTTTCTCTCTCGCGAGCTAGTCGCGCTTGTTCAATGTAGTGTCTCTCAATATCATCCTCGATCTCTCGGTTTCTTCTCAATTCTTCTCTCCCGTGCAAGATTATTCTTCCCTCAGCGGCTGGGTCATTCGGCCCTTGGAGTTGCATGTTTCCTTGATTTTCCCTATCCCGCTCGTTTTGAATATTTTCGGGCTGAGGAATATAACGATCTTCCATTTCTCCTCTTCTCTCGCCATGCTCTATGCTTGGATTTTGTGTTTCCTGTTGGTTTTCTTCCTCGGTACTTTCTGTTGGTAGAACTCTCCCTCTTTCTTCCCTAATCGGTCTCGAGCTTGATCTCGCACTACTTCTTGATCTTCTATTTTGCAATCTCATATTTTCCATCCTCAACTCATGATTCTGTCTTGTCAAGTTTGCTCGTTCTTACGCCTCTAGCCGTCTCTCTTCGTGTATTGTTTGTCTCAATCTTTCTAATCTTTGTGATTTCTTCGTTTCTGGATTGGTTTCTCCATTCGTCCCTTGCTCCCCTTGTCCATTGCTCACCATTCTTTGCTCCTCTTCTCTCTCATCTTGAGAATCAGATCTCCAAGTATGCACACTTACTCTATCATAATCCACAGCCGCATTTTTGCTTTTGGGGAAATCGGTGGTTGATTTTGATCTTCTCCATCATTTCTCATATTCATCCTTGACGATTCTCTGTTTCATTCCTCCTTTCTCCGACCAAGTCTCCCACTTCTTCTTACAATCGTTGGTTGCCTTTGTACATTTCTTCTTCTAGCCATTTTTCTTTTTCTTTGAATTCTTGAGTATCACTCCAAATCTTTTCTCTATTAATCCAAATTCCTTTCGATTCTTTGCGTCAATTCTGCTCCTCTCTCCTGTTTCTAGCGCATATGTAGTTGCGGGTTTTCCCACACTACACCCCTTACTCAATTTTGCTTAATTAGTCCATTGAAAGATGTAAGATCAAGAATATTTATTGATTGAATCTATGAATAGTTTACACAAGGGAATAGAATTACACTTAGAAATTAATACACTCTCAAACTTTCTCTCTCCTAATGACTTGCCCAACAACTCCCAAAAAGATCTCTCCTTTTACAGACTCACTTAGCCCTTTATATAGGGTAATACATAGTGGATGATGACTAAGCTACCCTTTATTTTCGGGAATGTCTCGCGAAGTGTCGCGAGATGCACAAACATTCACTCTCGCGACACTTCTTAACCCTCGCCGGATCTCACGTCTTTTTTATGTCTTGCTGTCGTTATTCTTTGCGTCGCTTATTTTAGCTCTCTGCTTGCGCCTCGCGACATCGTTGTTTATTAACCCCATGAGCCTGTGCGTTGCGATATTATGGTCCTACAGATGGAAAGTGTAGTTCGGGTGCGGCTCACCTTGCGCGAGGTTGAGTGCGGGGAATAAGAATAAGTTGGCGGGTCTTTGGTGCTTAAGCTCTGTAAGCGAGAATGGGGGCTGTAATGGAGTTGAAGTTTAATGCAGTTTGCCGTGTTGAGCCGGGGGTGGGAATGAAATGCGAAGGTGCAACATACGGGGATATCTTGGCTGTAGGCTGTGAGAAACACAATCTGACCATCTTGGTGTGAGCGCAAGGCAAGTGCAAAATTGCGGTGGCACAGTGCGGATCGAGTGGGTCATTGACTCATCCTGACTCGGTAGATTTGACCTGAGTTGACTCAGCCGACTCGGTGATTCCCCTTGACCGCTGACTAACCGTTGACTGACGGTTGACTAGTTTGACCGTTAGTCCTAACGGAGGACTGACGGAATATTCCGTCGAATATTCTCTCGACGGAGAAATTTTCAGGTGACCGGCGGCGACGTTTTCCGACCAAATTCCGGCCACAATCCCGGTTTTCCGGCGACCAAATTTCCAGAATTTTCTATGGACTTCTCTCATGGGTGTGAAGACTTGGGCTAGGAATTGGATGGAGAGTTGGACTCAAATTTGGAAAGAGAAGGTGGAAGAGTTGAGAAAAGCTTGGAATTGGAAATTGAATTGCAAAAGGAAAAGGATTCTATTCCTTAGAAGATTTGGAGAATTTTGAAGCCTATAAATAGAGAAGTTTTTTACAACTTCTAGACACCTCTCTACACACACAACACTTGTGTTTTTGCTTGCTTTTCTAAGATTTTTCTTTTTAATTACTTGTGTGAATTTGAAAATTCTTCTTTTAATAATTATTATTTGTGTGAATTTCAAAAACATGAGTAGCTAATTTTCTTATTGATTGAGGATGAATTCCTAGTTCTTAACATGATTTGAGTTTTTGTTTTTCAATTCTATCTTGAGATTTTTCACATGATTATCGATTGTTTTTACTAATAGGAGTGATCTTAAAGACATTCATGATTGATTGATAGATTGTTTGGAGTGCACGCTAAATTAATTTGTTAATTGATCTATATCTAGTATAAGTTAGGGAATACGTAATCGTTCTCGACACTTTACACAAGTAGAAAACACGAGACCTTGCGGAGGGATTCCGTGGAGCAATTGTGTGTAGAAACAACGCTAGAAAGTGGACCAAGCGAACCGAGTTTAACTACTAGTACTAAACCTAAATTCATAAATCTTAATGCATTTTGGGAATTACATCTTGTAAGCGGACCTCAAGGTGGTTCTTTTGAATAGAATCGATAACTAAAGCGGACTGTTACTCGGTGAAATTAGGGATTTTGGGGCTAGCTAAGCGGACTGCTATCCTACGGTTGGTGATAATCTGTGACTAATAACAAGTAGAAAAGAACATAACTTTAATCATTGTTTCGTAACGAAGAAGGATTCCTTGATCTTCTCTCTCTTATTGCTTTCATCTTTTCAACTTTCGATTTCAATTGCTTTGTTTATTTTTATTTTGTTTTTTACACTCCCCTTTCGTGACAACTTTTACAACTAAGATCTCTTGCTCCTCGTGGGAACGAACTTGACTTCCATTATATTATTTTTAATTGAGTGGAAATTTTGAATTAATTTGATTGCACCTACGACACGCATCATCCAAAGGCATAGCGGCTTGGAAATATGGCTTGCGACACGTGTTGGCATGTGCCAATGGCACGTGCGGCCATGTTGACCTAGTTGCAAGTCTTGCAAACCTAGGGCGCTATGTTGGGCGTGGGCCAAAGGCATAGCGGCTTGGAAATATGGCTTGCGACACGTGTTGGCATGTGCCAATGGCACGTGCGGCCATGTTGACCTAGTTGCAAGTCTTGCAAACCTAGGGCGCTATGTTGGGTGTGGGCCAAAGGCATAGCGGCTTGGAAATATGGCTTGCGACACGTGTTGGCATGTGCGGCCATGTTGACTTAGTTGCAAGTTTTGCAAGCCTAGGGCGCTATATTTGGCGTGGGCCAAAGGCATAGCGGCTTAGAAATATGGCTTGCGGCACGTGTTGTCATGTGCCAATGGCACGTGCGTCCATGTTGACCTAGTTGCAAGTTTTGCAAGCCTAGGGCGCTATATTTGGCGTGGGTCAAAGGTATAGCGGCTTGGAAATTTGGCATTGTTGCCATGGTGCGCGAGGGTGCGGCTTGGTTTGGCATTGTTGCCGTGGTGCGCTGAAAGATGCGGCTTGGTTTGGCATTGTTGCCATGGTGCGCGATATGCGGCTTGGTTTGGCATTGTTGCCATGGTGCGGCTTGGATGCGGCTTGGTTTGGCATTGTTGCCATGTTGCCATGGTGATATGCGGCTTGGGTTGGCATTGTTGCCATGGTGCGCGATATGCGGCTTGGTTTGGCATTGTTGCCATGGTGCGCTTGGTTTGGCATTGTTGTCGGCTTGGTTTGGCATTGTTGCCATGGTGCGCATGGCGCGCGATGCGGCTTGGTTTGGCATTGTTGCCATGGTGCGCGATATGCGGCTTGGTTTTGGAATTAGGGTTTGCGTTTGAAAACCCTAATGGTATTTTGAAAAAATACCCCTATTAATTGTTTACACCTGAGTTAAATGCTCTTAGTTAATGTGTTGCGGGTAACACTAGGTCATATTTTTTACGATTTTATCCTTTGTCTAAAAACCACCATCAACACCAGGATATGCATACCATATGCTATAATATGGTTTGTTTAAGGTTTCAGGGAATACTTCGAAGGAATCTTATCTGTAAATGGATGTATTCATCGTTCTTACGAAGATTCCGACTTAGAGTAGTCCTCTCACATCCCGAGTTTCGATCTCGGAGCAGGTGGTATGCGTACAATATGCCATAATATGGTTTGTTTAAGGTTTCGGGGAATATTAGAAGGAATCTTACCTGTAAATGGATGTATTCATCGTTCTTACGAAGTTTCCGACTTAGAGTAGTCCACTCACGGCCAGGTTTCGATCAAAGAGCCAACGTATTCGTACCATATGCCAGAATATGGTTTGTTTAAGGTTTCAGGGAATATTCCGAAGGAATCTACCTGTAAATGGATGTATTCATCGTTCTTACGAAGTTTCCGACTTAGAGTAGTCCATTCACGGACACATTTCGATCTCGGAGCCAGAGTATGCATACAATATGCCAGAATATGGTTTGTTGAAGTTTTCAAGGAATATTCCGAAGGAATCTTACTGTAAATGGATGTATTCATCGTTCTTACGAAGTTTCCGACTTAGAGTAGTCCACTCACGGCCAGGTTTCGATCTCGGAGCCAACGTATGCGTACCATATGCCAGAATATGATTTGTTTAAGGTTTCAGGGAATATTCCGAAGGAATCTTACTTGTAAATGGATGTATTCATCATTCTTACGAAGTTTCCGACTTAGAGTAGTCCATTCACGGACACATTTCGATCTCGGAGCCAGAGTATGCATACAATATGCCAGAATATGGTTTGTTTAAGGTTTTAGGGAATATTTCAAAGGAATCTCACCTGTAAATTGATGTATTCATCGTTCTTACGAAGTTTCCGACTTAGAGTAGCCCATTCACGGCCAAGTTTCGATCTCGGAGCCAGGGTATGCGTACATTATGCCAGAATATGGTTTGTTTAAGGTTTCAGGGAATATTCCGAAGAAAGCTTACATGTAAATGAGTGTATTCATCGTCCTTACGAAGTTTCCAACTTAGAGTAGTCCATTCACGGCCAGGTTTCGATCTCAGAGCCAGGATATGCATACCATATACTAGAATATGGTTTGTTTAAGGTTTCAGGGAATACTTCGAAGGAATCTTATCTGTAAATGGATGTATTCATCGTTCTTACGAAGATTCCGACTTAGAGTAGTCCACTCACAGCCAGGTTTCGATCTCGGAGCCAGGGTATGCGTACAATATGCCATAATATGGTTTGTTTAAGGTTTCAGGGAATATTCCGAAGGAATCTTACCTGTAAATGGATGTATTCATCGTTCTTACGAAGTTTCCGACTTAGAGTAGTCCACTCACGGCCAGGTTTCGATCTCGGAGCCAACGTATTCGTACCATATGCAAGAATATGGTTTGTTTAAGGTTTCAGGGAATATTCCGAAGGAATCTTACCTGTAAATGGATGTATCCATCGTTCTTACGAAGTTTCCGACTTAGAGTAGTCCATTCACGGACACATTTCGATCTCGGAGCCAGAGTATGCATACAATATGCCAGAATATGGTTTGTTTAAGGTTTCAGGGAATATTTCAAAGGAATCTTACCTGTAAATTAATGTATTCATCTTTCTTACGAAGTTTCCGACTTAGAGTAGCCCATTCACGCCCAACGTATGCATACAATATGCCAGAATATGGTTTATTTAAGGTTTCAGGGAATATTCCGAAGGAATCTTACTTGTAAATGGATGTATTCATCGTTCTTACGAAGTTTCCGACTTAGAGTAGTCCATTCACGGACACATTTCGATCTCGGAGCCAGAGTATGCATACAATATGCCAGAATATGGTTTGTTTAAGGTTTCAGGGAATATTTCAAAGGAATCTCACCTGTAAATTGATGTATTCATCGTTCTTACAAAGTTTCCGACTTAGAGTAGCCCATTCACGGCCAAGTTTCGATCTCGGAGCCAGGGTATGCGTACATTATGCCAGAATATGGTTTGTTTAAGGTTTCAGGGAATATTCCGAAGAAATCTTGCATGTAAATGAGTGTATTCATCGTCCTTACGAAGTTTCCGACTTAGAGTAGTCCATTCACGGCCAGGTTTCGATCTCAGAGCCAGTATATGCATACAATATGCCAGAATATGGTTTGTTTAAGGTTTCATGGAATACTTCAAAGGAATCTTATCTGTAAATGGATGTATTCATCGTTCTTACGAAGTTTCCGACTTAGAGTAGTCCACTCATGACCAGGTTTCGATCTCGGAGCCAGGGTATGCGTACAAAATGCCAGAATATGGTTTGTTTAAGGTTTCAGGTAATATTTCGAAGAAATATTACCTGTAAATGGATGTATTCATCGTTTTTACGAAGTTTCCGACTTAGAGTACGTATTCCACTCACGACCAGGTTTCGATCTCGAAGCCAGGGTATGCGTACAATATGCCAGAATATGGTTTGTTTAAGGTTTCAAGGAATATTCCGAAGGAATCATACATGTAAATGAATGTATTCATCGTCCTTACGAAGTTTCCGACTTAGAGTAGTCCATTCACGGCCAGGTTTCGATCTCGAAGCCAGGGTATGCATACAATATGCCAGAATTGGTTTGTTTAAGGTTTCGTAGAATATTCCGAAGGAATCTTACCTCTAAATAGATGGATTCATCGTTCTTACCAAGTTTCTGACTTATAGTAGTCCACTCCCGGCCAGTTTTCGATCTCGGAGCCATGGTATGCATATAATATACCAGAATATGGTTTGTTTAAGGTTTTGTAGAATATTCCGAAGGAATCTTACCTGTAAATGGATGAATTCATCGTTCTTACCAAGTTTGAAGTCTGAACCTTCCCAGAGCTTCTTGGTTCATAGTTTGTATGGGGTTATACCACATTTGAAGTTCGAATCGGCACTAAGCTTCATATTTATCGATTTCAATGATGTATCCTGCTAAGTTTAAAGTCAGAACCCTCCCAGAGCTTCTTGGTTCAGAGTTTGTATGGTGTTATACCACATTTGAAGTTCAAATCGGCATTAAGCTTCATATTTATGGATTTCAATGATGTATCCTGCTAAGTTTGAAGTCAGAACCCTCTCAGAGCTTCTTGGTTCAGAGTTTTTATGCCGTTATACCATATTTGAAGTTCAAATCGACACTGAGCTTCATATTTATCGATTTCAATGATGTATCCTGCTAAGTTTGAAGTCGGAATCCTCCCGAAGCTTCTTGGTTCATAGTTTGTATGTCGTTATACCACATTTGAAGTTCGAATCAACACTGAGATTCATATTTATCGATTTCGATGATGTATCATGCTAAGTTTGAAGTCAGAACCCTCCCAGAGCTTCTTGTCTCATAGTTTGTATGTTGTTATACCACATTTGAAGTTCAAATCGGCATTAAGCTTCATATTTATGGACTAAAGATACTTCATGACCTGCTAAGTTTGAAGTCAGAACCATCCTGAATTTCGTGGTCCATCTCTAGTAATCTTATAACCTGAGTTTACCAGTGTGAACTAAAGATACTTCATGACCTGTATGACTTGTAAAAATTACTTCATGACCTATGCAACTAGTCGAAATTCAAATCGGAAGCACAAAGAGAAAGCACAAAAACACAAAGAGAAAGCACAAAGAAACACGCCAATTATCGAATTCATTTTTCATTTCCCGATTCATTCTTATACATTTTTTTGGATTTTTTTTAATATCAAAATGTCGATAACAATGTCCTAAATTTATTAATATATTTTTTTGGATTTTTTTCATGTCGAAGGTTGATAATTAAACCGAAAACATGAGTTCGTATTAACACAAAGAGAAAGCACAAAGAAAACACACTTTCCTTGATCCGTATGACACTCTTAACTTAAATCTATACCGTCCAAATATTTTCATAATCCGTATGACTCCATCCTACCACATCTTATCCGTTCAAATTCTTTTAGATAAAAGATTTTTTTTCTCACTTATCTTCATTCACTCATTTTTCTCTCGTCTCTCATCTTCCCCTCCCTCAGAAAAAAAAAAACCCTAACTCAAGTTGCGCCTCCCTCAGAAAAAAAAAACCCTCACTCAAGATTTGTTTAACCAGTGATTTAACAAAGGAATCAGTTTCAATATGAAGCAAATCAAAAATCCTTACATCTGCAGAAACGAAACCAAATCTCAAATTCAGAGAAGAAAGAAACGAATCCATGGCGGCTCCATAACTCAGAGAAATCGAGAAGATGAAGATTAATCTGCTACTGTGGGTCTGGTGATTTTGAGATGCAAGTGACGAAGAAAAGACGATGGAAATTGCTAATCAGATTGAGATGAAATGGGTTCGACTGAATTGCAAGAGCTTTAAGAAGATTAGTGATGGGGTAAATTTGAGTTGTCTATTGCTGTAGTTGAGAAGAGATCGATATGGATTCTTGAACTCAACAGGGTTTTGATGATTGAATCTGGAGAAATTTAGGGTTCAAATGAATTGAAATGTATTTGGGGTTTGTTAAACTGCGTACAAGGGAGAAATAACTGAATTTGAGATGGGTTTGTGCAAATTGGTTCAGATTTAGGGTTTATAGTTATTCGATTCAAGACGGGTGTGTTGAATTTCTTAATCTGTTGTTGTTGATGGAGTTGCAGGTGGATCTGTGAACTATGATATCTGGTTGATTGGTTAGGGATTGAATAACTGGTGAAGCTATAATCTGGTAGTGATGCTAAGAAGAAGGGGGCTTGCTATGGTGAATGAATCTGCAAACCATTTGAGAGAGATGAGTAAGGGGTGATGAGGAGATGAAGCTGTTGTTGTCAATCGATTCTAAAATGGAGCTTGTGGTGTTGATGTTGGATTTAAGCTGAAGATGGGTACTGTTGGCTGAGATTTTGATGCATCTTCTGGTAAGTTAATGAATCTAGTCTCTTAGTAATAGAGTGTATGGTTTCTCTTTTCGATTTGGTTTCTCTTAATAAGTGTTTTTTGTTTTCTAATTAGCTTCATGATCAACTTGATATGCAGATTGTCCCGCCAGAGTTCGTCGCTAAACATGGGGATGATTTATCTCATTATGCAACCCTCAAAGTTCCATATGGTCTAACCTGGGATGTTAAGATGAAGAGAGACTCAAATGGCTTTCAAACTGGTCACCTGTAAGCGATCTCATATTACAATGGGTTTCATCTTTATATTTTGTCTATTAACTTTGCTTTCATATCGCCGATGCTTTTTTAATATCTATATTATTAATCACTTGTGTGATTATTCCAGGCTGTTATTGGCGGTCCAAGTGCAGGAGTTCCCCTTGCTCGCAAATGCATGACAAATGACAGTACTTCGCCATGACATTGTTCTAGTGCTCTACCTTATTTTTATGTCCTTCAATGTATATTTGATATTTTTCTTCATTGTATTGCATTCTTTATATGGGCTACGCAGCCTATCATATCTTTCTATTTAGGCTAGTGGGTGGAAAATTAGTGTGACCAGTAGGCTTGGGCAGAGTTTTTGAAACTAAGTCTAGTGTGGCCCTCAATTATGTCTTTGTCTTGTATCTTAAACCCTCGTTGCTCATTTATTTGACTGCTGTACTTTTGTATTGGGCAACACAAAGTCGAAGAGATGATTTAGAATCACGTTTCCACCATGTGCTTATCTACTTTGTAAGAGGAAGGTCTGACTTCTTGTATACTTACTTCCTCCGTAGTATATTTAATTTGAACTCCATATGTATTGTTAGCATTCTCTCGTTTTTTATTGTTTCTTATTTGATTCATTTTATATATGTAGTCTTCCCTACCAAGTGTTGGGAGCAGGAACAAAGAAACAGAAGTATGAAATAATCAGTGAAAATATGGTTTCCACATCCATCGAGGTATTTTTTTATATGTATATATTTGATTAGATTTCTGTTAAGTTGAATTTTAGATGCAGATTTAGGCGTTTGTGCGCTATATTTTGATCACTTGTGTGATTATTTCAGGCTGCTATTGGTGTTCCAAGTGCAGGTGCAGCTCCCCTAGCTATTGCAAATGCTGACAGGCAGACAGGCAGGTTTTTTTCCAGCATCTTTTTTAGTGCTCACCATATCCTTCCGCATATTTATATTTTTAATTGTAATGCCTTCTTCATATGATGTAGGAGCCTGTTATGTCTTCCCATCATTTTGCTTTTACACCCTTGCAGAACTGGTATCGTTCTTTGAATCACAATGAATTAGTATTGTTAATAATGATTTTTAATATTGTTAAGTAGGCATGTCCCATCATATAGAGAGTTATGTTTGTTCTTTAGCAAAACATACAGGACTGCACGCACCACAAGTTTAGCTGATGCCAATTTAGCAAAACAGAAACACCACATAAGATCAATGTACATGACCACTAGACCACTTGTTAGTTGTTCCATGTATCTATATTCTCTGGCTTACTTAATATATGCTTGTTCTGCAAATTTAAATAATCTTATATAATGTGTTTGTACTTTTTCTTTTTCTGGTCATGGATGTGATTCCCTCGTATATTTAAATAATCTTACTTAATATATGCTTGTTCTGCATATTCAAATATAATTTGCATTCATAAATAAGCCGTTTCTAGCATATGGCCAGTCATATTTTTGTTCTAATTACACTCTTCAGTGTCAGCAATTTCTTATGTTGATTTTCTACTTTGTATTTTTCTGAATAGGTGGGTACCATCTCCGCAAATGGTGAAAGGGAAATTGGGGAGATGTTAGCAAGAGCAATGGAGAAAGTTGGAAATGAAAGAGTTATCATCGTGGCTATAGGATGATTTTTGAAGCTGTGAAAGAATAGCTAGAAGGGTTTTACTAAAACGAAAGTGTTACTAGTTTATTCTTTTTTGGTGTTGAAGTTCTGTAAAACTGATCTTCTGTAGTAACAAATAAATAGTGATTATAATTGGAAATCTGATCTTCTTTCATGGTTATTTAAGTATCACAGATTTAATTTTGTATTTAAATTCCCTATTTTTTTTTCCAAATCGAATATTTACCACAACTCAGAATTAGAGTTGTCAAAGAAATGACATGCAACACTTCCCATAGTTGTCAAAGAAGTGACATACAATTCAAACCAAAGTTGTCAAAGAAGTGACATACAACTAAAGCAGAAGTTGTCAATGAGATGCTATACAACTCTAACCATTGTTGTCAAATAAGTGACATGCAACTCAAACAATTGTTGTCAAATAATTCACATACAACTCTAACCATAGTTGTCAAAGAAATTTCTACAATCCCAACAAGTGTAGCGTAGGAGTTATTTTCACAACCCAGGTTTGAGTTGTGTTAGGCATTAAGAGGAAATTTTGAAAGACATTCACAACTGAGCCAAGCGTGGTATAAAATGGAACAACAACCGTGTTTACGAATATTATTGACGAGTTGCAAAGAATTGAGGACCTTCCACAACCCCCCCCCCCTGTGCAACCTATAGATAAACGTCGTCGTATATCGCACGACAACTGTTTTCCGGTGTAGTTAATCACTTTTTTTCCCGTAGTGTATGGACTAAACTCCAATATATTTCTGAGAGCACCAACTTAAAAGTGAGACTCAATTAAGGAATATATCAAAGAGCTTTATCTTTTTCTCAATACAATCAGCAAATCGAACAGATAGAAATCCGTGAGCCTTATTGTTATGAGAATAACTCAGACGGTACCAAAGACCAATGTCCGAGTGTCAATCAAGTTTTATCCAACAAACAAGGTAGGATTTATCAATTGTTATTGAACTACGCACAAACTATGATATTTCAATTATATAAACAAATATAATGCGGAAAAGAAATAACAAAGACACCAGAAATTTTGTTAACGAGGAAACCACTATTGCAGAAAAACCCCGGGACCTAGTCCAGACTTGAACACCACACTGTATTAATCCGCTAGAGACTCTAGCCTAGTACAAGTTAACTTCGAACTGGAATGTAATTGATCCCTAACCAAGTCTCACACCGAATAAGGTACAGTCGCGTTCCTTACGTGTCTTGAATCCCAGCAGGACTCTGCGCACTTGATTCCCTTAGATGATCTCACTCACAACTAAGAGTTGCTACGACCCAAAGTAGAATACTTATAAACAAATTTATCTCATACAGATAAGTCTATACTTATTGTTGTTTCCGTCCTTAGATAAATCAAGGTGAATAGGAAACTCAACTAATAATCCGGTCTTATACTCCCGAAGAGCAGCCTAGAAATATTAGTCACCTCACAAGCTAACATCAAATGACTGTCTCACATAAATCATGTAAGATGTTCAACATAATTTTTACATGATCATCTTGACTTAATATTCAGTTTTCAACAAATAAATTGTCTATAACTAAACTCGTCAAGTAAATGATGAGCTTAGATGTATTTCGAGAAATATATAAATGAGATAAACTCGGCTCAAAATTTCAAATGTGTATAATGTAAAAGTATATATAGCTATACGACTTAGTCTCTTTAGAAGATATAAATAGAATAGACTTCTGAGTGATAGATAAGTTTTAGTCTCCACATACCTTTTGTTGATTAAGTTCCTCCAAGATCTTCAGTAGATCTTCTTCTTCAATTGGTGAACACCGTGAAGTCTAATGCTCAACTACACACTTCTATCCTAATCCGTGACATATATATATAAGTAGACTAGAAATCAAGTATATAGTTTTGATCAACTAAACTTGAAAAACAAGCTTGAGATAGCAACACTTGTGAGTTCGACCGAGCAGTGCTCTAACAACACCAACATAATGGATTTCTTGACTCATGTGGCATTGATATAAGAATTTCTTGTCCTTACTTAGACCAACATAATGGATCTGCAGAAATAAAGCACAGGCACATTACAGAAGTTGGTAATACTTTATCTTTTAATGCTTCCATGTGTAAAAAGTTTTGGTTTGATTCGTTTTTAGCTGCAGTCTTTCTCATCAACGGAATTTCTAGCAAGGTATTAGATTATAAATCTCCTTATGAAGCATTATATAAATCCAAACCTGATTATTCTATTTACAAGGTCTATGGATGCTTATGTTATCCAAATCTAGTTCCTTACAGAAAGGATAAACTTGTGCATTTCTAAGTTATAGTATTCATCATATATACTAGTGGAAAATGGGCTATCTAGGACACTATGAAACGACACAAAATAAATATCGCGATGTAACTACATGTCGAAAGTGTAGTTGACTAAAGTAAAAATGTCGTTGTGTTATGACCTTTGTTGACTTAGACAACGATACTCAATACTTTGCTGCTGACTAAAGTCAAGATGTAGTTGTGCCAAGATTTTAGTTGACTAGTACCGCGACACTTTAGTAGTATGGTTTCTATAATTTAGTTTTATTTAGGTTTCCTAATATAGCGCCATCTGTCCTGAATAATCTTATCCTTTTATTCCTCCTCCATCTTATCTTATCTTATCTTATCTTATCTTATCTTATCTTTTTACTCTCCCGTCTCTCTCTCCTTCTCCTCACCATGTTTACGGCCTTTGAGAACCAGAAAGAAATCTCCTCCCCCCCCTTTTCTGCTAAATCATTATCGAAATATCAAGGGTTGTAGCTATCTTTTTTTATCCTCATTCTCTCGTTCTCCTCTCCTGATGGAACCCTAAGTTTACCAGATCTCCGTATCTGCATCTTTCCGGATCCATTTTAATTTCTACATGAACCTGAAAATCACCAACAAAAAAGAATAACTCTACCGATAAAATTCCTTCTTGAACCATTTTTTCGAAACCCTTACCTTAAAACAAACCCAATTTCTACTATTGTTGAACCAATTTCATGTTTGAAAGAAACCCATTTTCTTTTTTTCTTCTCCATTCCTTTTCGTGCTAGATGTTAGGGTTTTGATTTTCCACAAATTTATTGGTTACCACACTAGTGATTCTCTTCTTAAAGATCGTATAGACGAGCTAAATTCTAAGAAATTAGAATGTGAAAATCTTCTAAGAGATCTCTTTTTGTCGGAAAATAAACTTGTTGAATCTGATGCAAGGATTAACCCTCAACAAAAGAGTTTTGAAGAGAAGGAAGGTGAATATCTCTCACGAGAAAAATGCCTTGAGGCTGATCTATCCAGTGCTCTTGATAAAATCAAGATGTTGGAAGAAGAAAATTTGGAACTGAAAAAAATCCAATGAAAGCTCAAACAAGTTAACCTCAATGTTAGAAACAAGTAGAAATCATCATGATACACGAGGATTGGTCTATAAGGGAATAGATGCTTCAAATATTAGCAAAGAGGTAAAATTTGTTAAAGCTACTAATTCTTCTCAACCAGAGGCTTCCACTGATGACAAAGATGCTCCTATTTCTCGTAAAGAAGAAAAGTCTATCGAGCCTAAGAATAGTGTTCAACCAGCAATAGTCAAAGAAGGCATTTCTGCTAATGTCAAGAAAGCAACAACTTTGAACAAAAATAAGAAGAAGAAGATGAAGAAAACTCGTCGAGCTCCAATGCAAAAGGATCCACAAAAAGGTAACATTAAAACTCAGTCTTCGTATGTTACTAAGCATTGTTATTATTGTGGTAATAAAGGGCATTTGCAATGGGGATGCAAAGTTGGTAAGATGCAAGATGCTCTTTCATTTGTATTAAACGAATTGGATAAGATTGCTCCCCAAAGGAACTCAGATCGATATTGTCCAAAGTTTAGGAAAAACAATTATTATAATGATACTTCAAATTTTGCATATCGCTCGACAAGGTCATCTTATAAAAGACACGAATATAGAAAGAGAGATGACTTTGTAAATGCTAAGACAAGATCTGATGTTCCAAATTGGAGAAAAGTTGTTTCGAAAAGTATTCAAAAGGACAATCGTCCTAATGGTATGAAGGAAAAAGCTGCTCTTGCGAAACCCAACTCTAAATGGGTCCTGAAGTCCTCTATAGCCAAGAAGGGACCAAAAGTTGGTCACAAGAATGACTCTCAGCTGTTAATTGTTGGTGACAATAATTACAAGAGTTTTCTTGAAAGACTAAAGAAAGACATCATGTCTGAATTCTCTTGTACTAGTGGACGTTTTGATAATGACACTCTTTAGGGGTATCCACAACAAGCCTAGACAAGTGGTCTGCTACCACATTTTCTGCACCTTTTTTTCTCTCTAATGTCTAAGAAAAATTCCTGTAAAAAGAGGATCCATCTAATCAATCTAGGTTTAGTATCCTTTTTGGAAAGAAAATACTTCAAAGCAGCATGATCAGTGAAGATTATGACCTTAGAACCTAAGAGATATGGTCTAAACTTGTCTAAGGCAAACACAATGGCTAACAGTTCCTTCTCCGTAGTGGTGTAGTTCAACTGGGCATCATTCAGAGTTTTGCTAGCATAGTAAATCACATGAAGTAATTTATTTTCTCGCTGACCTAGCACAACACCAATATCATAATCTGAAGCATCGCACAAGATCTCAAAGGGTAGGTTCCAGTTGGGTGCCTGGACTATGGGGGCGGTAGTATGTAAAGTCTTAAGCTTCTCAAAAGCCTCTAAACAAGCATCATCAAAGACAAACTTAACATCTTTTGCAAGCAAATTGCAAAGAGGTCTAGAAATCAATCTAAAATCCTTAATGAATCGACGATAAAAAACTGCATGCCCTAAGAATGACCTAATATCTCTTACAGTTTTTGGGACCTGTAAAGTCTTGATAAGGTCAACTTTGGCTTTATCTACCTCTATACCCTTAGAAGATACGATATGCCCTAAAATAATTCCTGATCGAACCATGAAATGACTTTCTCCCAATTAAGCACTAGATTCTTTTCCTTACACCTAGTCAACACTAATGACAAATGATGCAAGCACTCATCGAAAGATGAACCAAACACTGAAAAATCATCCATAAAGACCTCTAAGAACCGTTCTACCATATCTGAAAATATGCTCATCATGCAACGCTGAAAAGTCGCGGGGCGTTACATAGCCCGAAAGGCATGCGTCTATACGCAAAGGTACCAAAGGGACGAGGTAAAAGTGTTTTTCTCCGGTCTTCCGGGGCAATAACGATCCGATTATAGCTAGAGTAGCCATCTAAAAAGCAGTAATGACTATGTCCACTAATCTCTCTAGCATCTGGTCGATGAAGGAAGGGAAAAGTGGTCCTTCCTAGTGACCTTGTTCAATTTCCTATACTCAATACAAACACGCCAACCCGTGGTCACTCGGGTTGGGATTAACTCATTATTATCATTCTGGACTATAGTAATACCGGATTTCTTGGGAACAACCTGAACGGGCTGACCCACTTGTCAGCTCGAAATAGGATAGATAATGCCCGCATCTAACAACTTAAGGATCTCGGTTCGAACTACTTCTTTCATATTGGGGTTTAGTCGACGTTGCATCTCCCTAGAAGGTTTGGTATCTTCCTCTAAATAAATCTGATGCATACAAACAGTAGGACTTATACCCTTCATGTCTGCTATGGTCCACCTTAAAGCTTCATTGTTGTTCTGAAGGACGGTTACTAGCCTACTTTCCTGATCACTATCCAAGTCGGAAGCAACAATCACAGGTAAAGTCTCAGAAGGGACTAAAAACACATACTTGGCAATGGTTTTAGGTCCAACTTAGGAGGCTCTTCTAACGAAGGAACTAAGGTAGACTTAGAAATTAGTAGTGGCTCGAACTTAGGTTTCCATACATTACTAGTGTCTAACAAAGGGGTTGAATCTAATAAAGCATGCATTCACCTCGTTAATCACATTATCATCATCGAAATCAATCCCAAAGTGAGCTAGGCATTTCTCTAATGGATCTTCTAACAAAGTGTTTGGTAATGACTCCTCGACTAATGTCCCTATCATGTTCACCTCTTCTATGTTCGATTCATCTAGTTCAGAGGGTAGCTTACTAACATTAAAAATGTTCAGCTCAATAGTCATATTACCAAAAGACAAGTTCATAATACCATTTCGACAGTTAATGATCGCATTGGATGTAGCTAAAAACGGGCGACCTAAAATTACCGGTATCTGGTTCTCTGGGTCAGGGACAGGTTGGGTATCTAGGATAACAAAATCCACCGGATAAATGAACTTGTCGACCTCTATGAGAACATCCTCGATCACACCCCGAGGAATTTTAACAGACCTATCAACTAATTGGAGTGTCATCTGGGTAGGTTTCATCTCACCAAGTCAAAGCTTAAGGTACACATGGTATGGGAGTAAGTTCACACTGGCTCCTAAGTCAAGCAAAGCTTTCTCAACACGGTATTTACCTATTGTGCAAGAAATAGTAGGGGACACTGGGTCTTTATACATAGGAGTAGTGGTATTCTGAATAATAGAACTCACATGACTAGCTAGAAAGGCTTTCTTCTTGACACTAAGCTTCCGCTTTCGCGTACACATATCCTTAAGAAACTTGGCATAAGCGGGAATCTGCTTAATTGCATCTAATAATGGAAGGTTGATAGTTACCTGCTTAAAAACCTCCAATATATCATTAAAGTTGGACTCCCTCTTAGTTGGAACTAGCGGTGGGGAACGGGGCTCGGGAACAAAGCACGGTTCAATATGACCCTCATTGGTCTCATTAGAGACTCTATCAGTCTCCTCATTTTCTGGCTCGGAAGGGTGAACTACAGCATGTTCACTTTCAGGCATGGCGACCTTATTGTCAACTTTCTTTCTACTCCTAAGGGTTGTAATAGAATTCACATGATTGTACGATTTCTCTCCTTTAGGGTTAGGATCATTATGACTAGGGAACCTTCCATCTTCTTTCTCACTAAGGAACTTAGCTATTTGGCCGACTTGAAGTTCTAATTTAGCAAGAGACTGGGAATTATTCTTAAAATTCTCGCTTGGTTTCCTCTTGAAAATTACCCCGGCTCTTTACTAACATTTCCTGGCTCTGTGTTAACATATCCTGGCTCTTTTTTAGTATACTAAGAGATTCCTCTAAGCTAGTCATTCTATTCTCAGAAGGGTTCTGGAACTGGGTTTGACATGAAGAATTCTTATTATAACCAAAACCTGGGGGAGGCTGAGAATTACTAGATCGACCTTGATTCTCGGCCCTTAGACCAAGAGAAATTAGGATGGTTTCTCCAACCGGGGTTGTAGGTCTCGAGTATGGGTCAAACTTCCGACGGTTTTCAAACCTAGCATTGTTATAGACAAAGCATGAACTTGCTATTCACTAACCTCGACCTTCCCAAAATGAGTTATCGGGCTCTATTCCACAACTAGAAACTTGAGAGGTTCTATTAGGTTCAACAAGGTGCCTATTTTTAGGCCGATTCAATTCCAAAGCTTCTAACCTTCTAGATAAATCAGCAAACTTAGCATCTGTTCCGAAGCTTGTATCTACCACATTGGTGCTACTTCTATTGACAAAGAGTCTTTTAGGGGGTTCAACATAAGACTCCCATTGTTGGGATTTCTCAAAGCAACAACTCCTAAGAAGGTAAAGGCATCCTCAAAGACTTTTATTAGTAAACTCACCAGCACACATAGACTCGACCATGGATTTGGTCGAAGAGTCTAAACCATCATAAATAATCCCTACAAGTTTCATCTTATCAAATCCATGGTGAGGACACTGAGATAGGACATCATTGAATCTCTCTAAAAACCTATAAAGAGACTCTCCATCTTGTTGCACACTAGCACTAATTTTCTTCCTAACCGCTGCAGTTTTATGCTTAGGGTAGAATTTCATATAGAAAGCAGCAATAAGTTCCTGCCATGTTTCAATGGATTCAGATGGTAGGTTGTTTAGCCAGGTCATGGCTTTATCTTTTTAGGAAAAGGGGAACATCTTAAGTTTCAAAACTTCATCAGTAAGGTCTTTTATTCTAACTATCCCACAAATTTCCTCAAATTCCCTAATATGAAAATAAGGGTTCTCATCATATTTTCCTAAGAATATAGGGATCATCTGAAGAATACTAGCTTTTATCTCGAAGTTAGCCGTATTGGCTGGCAATTTAATGCACGAAGCTCGGTTGGTCCCAGTTGGGAACATGTAATCTTTCAAAGTTGCCATCGCTGGCACAACTGAAGTACTAGGGGTACTTTCCTCACGAAGAGACAGATTCTCAAAACTGAAGTTTCCAAAAACGAGGCTCTCAAAAGAAGAGTCTTCGAGTTCCCCACCTTCACAAGAAGAGCTACTAGGTTTATCACTAATCAAGCGACCTAGAGTGTTTCTTTTCCAAGCCCGTTCTCTAATGACCTCGGGCATACACTAGAAAAACAAAAGAAAAGAAAAATCCTAAAAGGAAGGGAAGTTCTATGCAAACACAAACAAGGCCGACTCCACCACAACAAACCTAATGATATCTAGCAAACAAAAAGCATGATGGCTCCACTTAGATTGTTTCTAGAACAGCTTCTAATCGTTCGAAAGGGAATTCGTTATAATTTAAGCAAACCCCTCTGGATCAATCCGAGTCAAAGTAAGTTGAATCAAGGAGAGGGAAGCTTCATGGAGCTTTGATACCCAAGGCCTCACCGCTATTACATGGCGGCGCAGTCACGCATTCAACTTCACAGAAACCATTATGAACTTCGAAGTATGCTAAAAGAGTAACCAATATTTTTCGAATGACTTTCCTATTAAGCTCGTTACCCTATCGGTCTCGTTCTATTCCAAATTTTAAAGCTTAGGTTCGCGTTAAGTATCGTTTTCCTAAGGCGGGCAAGAAGAGAACGGTGATGAAATCCGAACCCTTATCTTGTATGGCCAGTCCTTGCCCTTTACTAGGAAATTAAAAACAGCCGTTTTCAAGTCCTCAAAGCATAAATGAAAACGAAGGAATACAAAGAATCACGACGGGGGATTCGCGAGTGTTTCGACAAACTTACCTCCCGTACTGCACGGGGATGAATCGTTGTAGTCGACTCGGGCCACGACTCCTATGTCATGTACGAACCCGAGGGGCCGAGGTGATGTCGTAATCACCGTCCTTCTCTGCAAACAGTTTAATATTTAATACTACCCTTCCGTAGGGTTTAAAAATAAAAGAATGTCCAAATGTACAAGTCTAAAGTCCAAAAAGTAAAAGTGCAAAAGAAAAAAAAAATATCCATAAAAAAAAAAAGAAAAATGCCTCTCTTTTTGTTTTTCTCTCTTTTTAAAATAATAAAAAAAAAATCTTCTTCTTTCGCTCCTTTCGATTTGTCTTTAACTCCAAATCTTTAAGTATTCACCAAAAGCTTTGGCAAATTTTTCTTTCGCTCCAAATTCCAAAATCTGTAGTAAAAAGACAAAAACCCAAAAACGTAAAGTAGAACAAATAAATAAAAACCTAAAAAAAAAACTAAAAACTATAGCCTAAAGACAAGTCCGCGTCGGCGGCGCCAAAAATTGATGGGATTTTCAATTAAGTTATAGTAAAAGGTTCGCTGAGACTTGTGAAAGCAAAAGATTTTAGACTTATAAAACTTAAAAACAAACAAAACTTAATATAAAAAGTGATTTCAAGATTTAAAAATAGACCAAGGCTCCGGATTCCATTATTCCTCCTAATTGATTGTTTATAATGATATTTCAAGAATTATTGTTAAGCTCTTTTTCTCATTAATTCACTATTAATCTATATGGTGTCCAAACATTAAATTGTAATCCCTAAGCATGAATTATCAAATAATTGATTCTAAGCATAACACATCGAATTGATTCACAACTAATTAAGAAAACCAATTTTATCTTTATGTTGATTCTAGTGAATTAAATAAAATAAATAATTAAAGAAATTATAAAAGAAATTACCAATCAAGCATGAGTGAATAGTTTCCTCCGTTGCATCAGTCACTGGGTATTTTAGCCGCTCATCATGTTGAAAATCCTCTCAAAGAATTTATTTATGCTCAAAAATGGTTTACAAATGATGAATAAGGGAGAAATAATGAAAAATCGGGTTTGTAACAATTATTTTTGTTACAAACCGAATGTTAAGAGAACGATAAATAGTAACTATCGTTGTCACTTTAGCGAATACGACTGCTCTCGTGTGCGTCTTATGTTCTTCAAAGAATGAACGACATCGCCTCTCGGTAGTCTTTTGTTCTTCGTGTTCTTCATAGCAGAAGAAATGGCGGTTTCCTGCCACTTGATTTTCTCGACTTTCTGATGCTCTGCAACTCTCCCAATCTCCCCCCCCCTCTCTGACATCCAAGAGCTTCTTTTATACTCGACAGGGGCAAGAAATCACAACAATAACTCCTCAAAATTCTGTCATTGCTCGACAGTAAATAATATCTTCTCTAGAATATTTTCTTCCACTTTTAGCTCTTCCACGCGTATACAACTACTGAATCTTCCTTATTTAACTCCTACACGCTTCTGCAGAGACCTAGCTCAATCCAAACACGATCAGCACACGTTTAACCACGCAGTAATCCCGTGAATATTTCTTCCGGCGTATGTGTGCCCTGATTTCTTCTCTAGGATTATCCAGCCAAAACTAATCGAACAAAAGGCCTATACCATCCCTGTTAGGCTCTAACAAGTCATCCCAATGAATATCAGCCATTGAATCTCCTTTTAACGCGTCCAAAAATCCAACCCAGAATCTTCCATTGATGAACACAGTTTTTCCGCCAATTTTTGAAATTTGAATGAAGAAGGTGGTGTCCCCCTAACCAATCCGGGGGTGCGAATAATAGCTGGCTCCCTGGAGGTGCCCTTATCCAAAATTAGGGTGCCTTTATCACTTTTCTCCCGGGGGTCCAAATAACACTTTTTGAGCAACTTTTTCCACACAAGTGTATTTATCCAAAAACACCTACACACACATAAAAACACCAAAATTAGTACAAAAATCGAGACTAACAATAGAGACAATGAGGAAAATTCAGACACAAAAATGTGTTTATCAAATACCCCCAAACTTATTATTTGCTAATCCCGAGCAAATCTAATCTAGAAAATAAAATGACTACACTTAGCACGTGCAAAGAAGTCGTTAAACCGCTAGGTGGCCCTAGTGGCGGAGTGTTGTCTTCGGAGGGTTTACCTGGGAGGTGTACCACAAAACCTTTACTCCAGCACCCTAGGTATCTACGCAGTAACCTTGGAAGGCACTAAAGAATCTCCTTGGTTGGCATACTTATTGACTACAGGAGGAAGTACCCCGATGCGAAATTCCAATTCTTTGTACACGAGTTTGCACTCATGCATACTAAAATTCATATAAAGTGACAGAGCTCTACTCAGATAGTTTCTGGACATCATAAACCGGAGTCAACCAATCCCATGGATAGATTAAGAAGATGGATGTAGAGAAAAACGTGGATGATGTTGACTAAGGTGAACCTATCCTAATGGACTGAGATACTGGTCTGGATTAATATCAACACACTGGCATATACAAAGGAACCAGAGGTCGATAATCCTAACTCTAGGTCAACTCAGCTGGCATATACAAGGGTACCAGTGGTCGACTTTATTGTATTTATTCCGGTTGGTCTAGTGGTCCGGTCTTTTTTTTTTTTTTTTTTTGTATCTCAATCACTCTATTTCACCCTAGCAATGGTAAAGAGAAAAATAAAAGAAGTGATCAGGATTCTTTCGATGTTTCCATCTCAAGGATATGGGGAAACTACCATGTTTTCTTTTTCTAACACCCGAGCTCGTGCTTTTATGAATAGACTCTTTAGATGTTTCCATCTAATCGATTGGTTCCTCAACTCCTACAACCAAAATGCTTCCATCCACTTAGATTGGTTAGTGCCATCCTTAATAAACATAAATTTCTAGGCTCTGGAGTTTATTTATTGCAACTAAAAATTAACAAGAAGTTTCTTCCTCACCCCCAAACTTAAATCTAACATTGTCCTCAATGTTTCTAATGAAAGAGCAATACCAAAAAGTAAAGTAACATGAGGAATCGAGAAATGAGAAGTCGGAAAGATAGTACCTGGGTGAAGAGAGAAATCAAAAACTAATATACAACATACAATCGCCTCGATGGTCAATCAAGGGTAAACATGGTCCTCCAGAGGGACCTCCTCAACATCACCTGTAGGGAAGGGCTCTAAAAAGGCTTTCAATCTCTGACCGTTAACCTTCGAAGAACTACTACCGTCCGGTGTCTCGATCTCAACAGCTCCATGAGGAAATACAATGCGAACAATAAAAGGACCCGTCCACCGAGAACGTAACTTCCGTGGAAAAGATGCAAGCGGGTATCATACGTAAGAACTTTTTGACTGGAGAAAATGACTTCCTTAAAATATTTGTCATGCACAAGTTTCATTTTGTTCTTATACTCCTTAGCACTATCGTAAGCATCTATATGAATCTCTTCCAACTCATTGAGCCGGAGTTTCCTATGGGCTCCTGCCTTGTCAAGTGAAAAATTTAGCTGCTTAACAGCCCAATAAGCTCTATGTTCTAACTCAACGGGTAAATGACATGCCTTGCCATAAACAAGCCGATAAGGCGACATTCTAATAGGGGTTTTAAACGCGAAGACGGTAAGCCCATAAGGCATCAAGAAGCCTAGACGACCAGTCTTTCCGATTAGGATTAACTGTTTTCTCTAATATACATTTTATCTCCCTATTTGAAACCTCCACCTGACCACTAGTCTGCGGATGATACGGGGTAGCTACCTTATGTGTAGTACCATATTTCTTCATCAGAAGCCTAAAAGGTCCATTACAAAAGTGCGACCCTCCATCACTAATTATAGCTCGCGGTGTACCAAAACGTGTAAGTATATTATTTTTCAAGAACTCAATCACAACCCTATGGTCATTGGTCTTACACGCAACCGCCTCAATCCACTTAGAGACATAGTCTACAACAACAAGGATGTATAAGTTACCAGAAGAATTAGGAAACGGACCCATAAAGTCAATACCCCACACATCAAAGACCTCAACGATTAAAATGGGGTTCAAGGGCATCATGTTCCTACGGGAAATGGTTCCTAATTTCTGGCAACGTTCACAAGTAACACAAGAATCGTGGGAGTCTTTAAACAATGAAGGCCAATAGAATCCACACCGCAATATTTTAGCAAAAAAGTGTTCTTAGCACTAAAGTGACCCCACAAGCATGATCATGACAAAAGGAAATAATACTCGGACGGTCACTCTCGTGTATACATCTCCTAATAACTGCATTCTGGACAATACTTAAATAAATAAGGATCATCCCAAAAGAAGTGCTTAACCTCGGCTAAAAACCTAGAACGATCTTGTTTACCCCAATGTTGGGGCATTCGACCAAGAACAAGATAATTCACTATATTCGCATACCAAGGTAATTGGGTGACAAAGAACAGCTTGTTCATCAGAAAACTATCCCTAATAGGAGGAGAATCATCTGGGGTATCCACAACAAGCCTAGACAAGTGGTCTGCTACCACATTTTTTTGCACCTTTTTATCTCTAATGTCTAAGGAAAATTCCGTAACAAGAGGATCCATCTAATCAATCTAGGTTTAGTATCCTTCTTGGAAAGAAGATACTTCAAAGCAGCATGATCGGTGAAGATTATGACCTTAGAACCTAAGAGATAGGGTCTAAACTTGTCTAAGGCAAACACAATGGCTAAAAGTTCCTTCTTCGTAGTGGTGTAGTTCAACTGGGCATCATTCAGAGTTTTGCAAGCATAGTAAATCACATGAAGTAATTTATTTTCTCGCTGACCTAGCACAACACCAATAGCATAATCTGAAGCATCGCACATGATCTCAAAGGGTAGGTTCCAGTTGGGTTCTTGGACTATGGGGGCGGTAGTAAGTAAAGTCTTAAGCTTCTCAAAAGCCTCTAAACAAGCATCATCAAAGAGAAACTTAACATCTTTTGCAAGAAAATTGCAAAGAGGTCTAGAAATCAAGCTAAAATTCTTAATGAATCGACGATAAAAACCTGCATGCCCTAAGAATGACCTAATATCTTTTACAGTTTTTGGGACCTGTAAAGTCTTGATAAGGTCAACTTTGGCTTTATCTACCTCTATACCCTTAAAAGATACGATATGCCCTAAAACAATTCCTGATCGAACCATGAAATGACATTTCTCCCAATTAAGCACTAGATTCTTTTCCTTACACCTAGTCAACACTAATGACAAATGATGCAAGCACTCATCGAAAGATGAACCAAACACCGAAAAATCATCCATAAAGACCTCTAAGAACCGTTCTACCATATCCGAAAATATGCTCATCATGCTGAAAAGTCGCAGGGCGTTACATAGCCCGAAAGGCATGCGTCTATACACAAATGTACCAAAGGGACATGTAAAAGTGGTTTTCTCCCGGTCTTCCGGGGCAATAACGATCCGATTATAGCTAGAGTAGCCATCTAAAAAGCAAGAATGACTATGTCCAAATTAATCTGTCTATCATCCGGTCGATGAAGGGAAGGGGAAAGTGGTCCTTCCTAGTGACCTTGTTCAATTTCCTATACTCAATACAAACACGCCAACCCGTGGTCACTCGGGTTGGGATTAACTCATTATTATCATTTTGAACTACAGTAATACCGGATTTCTTGGGAACAACCTGAACGGGGCTGACCCACTTGTTGTCTGAAATAGGGTAGATAATGCCTGCATCTAACAACTTAAGGATCTCGGTTCGAACTACTTCTTTCATATTGGGGTTTAGTCGACGTTGCATCTCCCTAGAAGGTTTGGTATCTTCCTCTAAATAAATTTGATGCATACAAACAATAGGACTTATACCCTTAATGTCTTCTATGGTCCACCCTAAAGCTTCCTTGTTGTTCTGAAGGACGTTTACTAGTCTACTTTCCTAATCACTATCCAAGTCGGAAGCAACAATCACAGGTTAAGTCTCAGAAGGGCCTAAAAACACATACTTCAGGGTATCTGGAAATGGTTTTGTAGGATCAGAATATCGCAACACCAACACCTCTGCGAAATTCATAAATGTTACGTAGCGAAGGTGTCGCAGATGAGTAAAATAAGTGACGCAATGGATGACGACAACCATAACACGAGAAAGGTGTGAAGACCTAGCGAGATCTAGGAGTGTCGCGAGATTATGCATTTGTACACTTGCGACACTTCGCAAATCGTTCTCGAAAATAAAGGACAGCTTAGCTGTCATCCATTATGTAATACCCTATGTAAAGAGCCGAACATGTCTATTGGAGAGAGATCTTTTTTCGAGTGTTGAGCAAGTCATTAAGAGAGAGAAATTTTATAGTGATTGTGATTTCTTTAGCTCTTTTCCATTTTATCTTGTAAACATTCAAGAAGTTAATCAATAAAAATTATAATTGTACATCTTAAAATGGCTTGATCGTGTGGATTCTTATGAGGGGTGTAGTGTAGGATTTCCTGCAACTACATATTGGCGCTAGAAACAGGGAGAGAGTGAAGATTGACATCGTGATTTGAAAGAATTTGGAGTAATAGGGAAGGAATTTCATATAATTTTCAACAATATACTGAAATTGAGAAATGGCTAGAAGAAGATATGCATCAGAACAACCAACAACTGTTAGAAGAAGTAGGAGACTTGTTGGAGAAGGGAGAAATGAAATGGGGGAATCCTCAAGAATGAACACAAGAAATAATGAAGAAAATCAAATTCAATCACCAATTCAACCAGTACCGAATAAAACTTTGGATTATGATAGAGTAAGCGTGCATACTTGGAGATCAGACTCTGTGGACGAAAGGGGAGAAGAACAACAATTGATAAACAATGGACAATAGGAGAGAGACCGAGAAGTGATTAGAGAAATAATTCATGGAAATGAAGAGGTCGCAACATTAGAGACATTGAGACAAACAATACATGAAGAAAGGCGATTAGAAGTAGAGGAACGTTCAAATTTGACAAGGCAAAATCATGAGTTGAGGATGGAAAATATGATATTACAAAACAGAAGGTCGAGAAGCACTACAAGGTCAAGCTCAAGATCAGTTAGAGAGGAAAGAAGGAGAAGTTTACCTATAGAAAATGCTAATGAAGAAAATCGAGAGGAAGTGCAAAATCCAGGCGAAGAACGTTGCGAAAGAAGAGAAATAATGGAAGATTGTTATATCCCACGTCCCGAGATTCTTCAAAATGGACAAAATGATGGAAATCAAGGAAATAGGCAGCGTCAAGGGCGAAATAATCTAGGTGACGAGGAAAATCAGGAAGAAGGAAGAAGAATATTGCATGGGAGAGAAACACAGAGGAAGCAAAAAGAAATTGAAGATGAAATTGAAAGACACTATGTTGAGCAAGCACGTCTAGCTTGCGAAAGAGAAAGATTGAGAACAGAAATGGAAGAACAGGAGTTACAAGAGGCAATTCGCCAGAATAATCATGATAATAGAGAAATAAGGAGAGAACAAAATCGCAACAATGGTAATATCAATGAAGAGTATGAAAGAGTACAAAGGAAAATCGAAAGGCAGTAAAGAAGAGAAAATGATAGATATAATGGTGTGCGAATTCATGAGAGGAGTGAAAGAGAAGATCGTAGAGAAAGACGAGAAGAGAATGATGAACAAGAAAATAAAAATAGACATGAACGCAGAAGAAAAGAGGCAGAGTTAAAAAGACCAATGGAGCCAAACTCTGGTGTAAATGAACAAATTCTGAGAGAATTGGCGGAAATGAGAGGAATGTTAAATATTAAAAGGGGAGGAGGAAAGAGACAATTCGATGAAGCCATAGAAGAAGCTGTGAAGACTCCATTCACACAAGAAGTACAATTAGGAGGAATACCCCCAAAGTGCAACTTACCTACGTTAACGAGCATTTTCGATGGAACAACTTGTGCGATACAACATATCAAAGCTTATGTGAGATGTATGTTACAGTGGGAGAACCATGATGCTATATTGTGCAAATATTTTGCATCTAGTTTGACAGGAGAATCTTTGAAATGGTTTGAAGGATTACCGAGGAATACAATAACATCTTTCAATCATTTGCAGGCTATATTTTTAGGGGCATACATTAGTAATAACTCCTCGCGACCTGGTATTGAAGATATATTTGGATTGAAACAAAGGGTTGGTGAAAGTTTGAAGCATTTAACCGTGAGATGGAAGACAATGTGCAGTGATATGGATGGTCGTGTGGATGCGAGATATCTCATTATATCATTCATTAATGCTATGTTCGCAACCAATCTGCTATATATTCAAATTTTTAGAATCAAGAATACAATCACAATGACTGAGTTGCGAGAACTTCAAGAGGAGTACATTGCTCTAGAGGAAAAGCAAAACGAGATGGAATCATACCCCGTTGCAAACACAAGTTCAAGAGCTGCAAATGCAAACTTGTTACCTAAACTAATAAACGTAGTGGAGAGCACCTCGCAGGGTCAACAAGAAATGATAACGGATGATGGTCAGCGAAAGTTAGTATCCATGGGGAGTCGTGATCAGGAGGAATTTGAGAGAGAGAGAAACTTCTATAACCGTGGAGGAAATAACAAAATTCAAAGACTTGATCAGCCGCAAGAAACTTATGGAAGTCGAGGCGAGTTATCATAGAGGACAATCAAGTCATATGGTAGTCCTGGGAAGAAATCAAGATGCCACCACCGAATGCTAGTGTGGAGAAAATATGGGAAGCTATAATCTTAATGGAAAATATACTGCGCCATGGAACATGGGAAGTGAACCACCTCCGAGTGACAGAAGTCATGAATTTTGTTCTTATCACCATTTTCATGGACACTCCACAAACGATTGTAGAAATATAAAAAGAATCATCCTCAGAATGATAGACCAAGGGAAACTAAATCAATTTCTAAAAAATCAACCTCAATATCAACCATTACCAACACCGTCAGAAATTCATAGAGCAAACACAACAAAAGGAGGAGAAAAATTTGTAATAGAAGTTGGAGCGAAAGCCAAGAATTTGTCTTGCAATTCTATTGTACATTCGTATGATAGACACATTTTTGTGTCTAATTTGATCTCAATACTATATATTGTTGGCACTCGATTTTGTACTAATTTTGTTGTTTTGTGTGTTTGTAGGTATTTTTGAGCAATAAATATTTTTGGGAAATTCGGCTCGAAAAGTTGATAAAGGCACCCTCGGAGGACATTTGCTAAACGGGCCCCTGCTTTGGATAAGGGGTGCCTCATTTACTAAGGGGCACCTTCTTTACTATTTTCACCCCAGGACAGCAACTGCTAACCGCACCCCATCACTAGTTAAGAGTCACCCTCTCCTACTTCATTTTGAAACAAATTCACGGAATTTATGGGAGATTTTAAAGATATTTAAGGCAAAGATATCTTCTTGCCTATTATACAGGAAGTTTCCATATCTTGAAGTTAAAAGAGATAATATATTTATGAGTTGGTTTTTATTCAAAAGGAGAAAGAAAAAAATAAAAAAAGATAATATCCCTAGGATTTTATTCTAGCAAATAAAGAAGATTTGTGATAATGGAGAAAGAAATTATTCATGAAATATCTTTCATTAAAGAGAAGATCTGATGGAGTTATGGAAGAAGATTTTGAAAAGATGTTTGAGTAATGGGTTGTTGTGTATAAATAGGGTGCTAGTAGAACCAAATGGGAGGATGGGGAGAGGGGAGTTTTGTGAGAGCAGAATCATTGTTTTATTCCTTTTCACCATTGTAAACACACCTTTTTGAGCAATGAAAAAAATCCTTTGAGTGTGTTTTCACCATGCAGAGCTAGAACCCATCACTGGGACGACGGAGGAAGCTGTTTTGCACCTATGTGGTAATTCTATTTATTTCCTTTATGACTATTTGCACTATTATAAGTGATTCATGATTTTTATTGATTATTTGTGAATTCGTTAGATGTCGCATGCTTAGTCTTAGGTACTTTAGATGCGTCCTGCTTGTGAATTACATATAATTATTTATAAAATCTACCTTGGAAAAGAATTAGAGTCGATGTTTGTTACTTTATGAGCCTTAATTGTCTGGAATTAATAGATGAACCGCATGAATGTGACAATTGGTGGAATCCCGAGTCCTAGTAACTCTCTTCGTCTTGTGACATAAATTGTATATTTTCTCTATTTTTATCATTTTTCTTTATTAAATCCTAAAATCAATTTCAACAAGTCCGAGTGAACGACAACTCTACTTACCACTATTCTAAATTCGATCATCGTACAGGACAGTTGAAGATTTTCATGATAGTGTTCTCAGTAGGGTTTTCGCAAGAGATGCTGATAATAGAGAAATAATGAACATCGCGAAGACATCGCCACTAAAGGAATGGAAAAAACAGATTATTTCTTTTACCGCAGAAGAAGTACCTGAGGGTGGAGAGATGCATGACAACCCATTAGTGGTAAGATTGGAGATTAACCCAAAAACCCGTTGATGATGAAGGTGATGAGGCGAAAATTCATGGGCAATCAATAGAGTCTTAATCGATACCTGGAAGCTCTAAATATCCTTTTTACCATACTTACAAGACTATGGGAGGGAAGGACGAAGATCTAATACCTTCAACTTATAAGATCTATGGTTTCAACGGTACTGCCAACAAGCCTAATGGAGAAGCTCATATGCGAATACCACTGAACGGATTATCAACTGAAATTTTGTTCTGCATAGTCGATGTGGAATCTCCCTATAACGCATTAATTGGGAGACCTTGGATACATGAGATTTTGTGTGTAGCATCGACTTATCACCAGTGCATCAAATTTCCTCATCCCAGTGGTGTCGGAGTCATAAAAGGAGATTGGGTTGAGAGACAGAAGTGCTATGAAGTTGATGTGGAATCTTGTGAGGAAAGAGATGCTCAGAAGAAGAACTGGAAGCAAAACATCAAAAATGAACAAAGAAGGGAAAGACTAATGGTGGACGCAATAGAGGTGAGAGAAGAAAGTACGTTGCGAAACCACTGCCTAAAGAAAGTTGGAAATTGTGATGATTTCGCAAAAGGGAATGCAGTATTAGGAAATTTTAATAATGAAGAAGCAGAGAGCAACATAAGTAAGAGGCGAAAGGAGTGAATGATTGATTCTAGACTTGCGAAGGTTGTACAAAAATAAAAATAAAAAAATAGCTTTTGAGTGATAAAGACAGGATGAAGATGCAAAGACTATGATAATCGAAAAAAGAATTCGCGAAGTTTTCGCAGTGAATTGAATAATAAAGACAGGCTGAAGATACAAAGACTATGTAATCGAAAAAAAGAATACGCGAAATTCTCGCAGAAATGATGACAACAAACAATCTAAAATCAATGACATATCAGAATGAGACGAACCTTTATGGCGTACACCCTAGTTCGCGAATAAAATTTCGCAAGAGGCAAATGTAAGACCTAAAGTGCGTCATATAAGGGGGTATCTCTTTACATGGCTCAGGGAAAAGGTTACACCGCCCCTGGAACCTGAGTCATGGAGATTTGGGGTCAATAAAGCCCATCCAAGAGAGATACCTTGGATTTCCAACTATATATATAAGGTTATACCCTGGTTGGATGACCGAGGGTATCTTCTAAGGAGTCAGCGTATGATCAAGGCGCCGAGGTACACGGTTGAGCCAAGAGTGCCTGGGGCATTTGAAGTGTCTCGTCCATTCTTGGCAAGTCTTGGCATATGTTGCACTCGGCCCGAATAAAACTCCACTTAGGGTGCAGTATCGTAACCATAAGCCCTATAGGTAAAAGGGATAAGAGGATGCGAAAACAACTGGTTGTTGTTAAGATTGGATGGGAAGAGCTAGTCTTGTATGGCCGATGTACGCCTCCTTGAAGGGGCAACCAGGGAGATGATAAGGGCGGCACCCTCCATTAGGGAGCTGATAAGTGTCTTGAGACGCAAATGTCATGAGGCTTTATTTTCGCAAGAAAATTTAGGCTTGTCATATTTTTGCGATGATCCTGAAGAGGCAATAATACAAAAAACAAAGATAAGACGAGATCAATGGGTTAGTACATGAAAGTGTAAGGACGTCCTGCGATTTCGTCGCAAGACGGCAATGTCATGGGGCTTTATTTTCGCAAGAAAATCTAGGCCTGTCATATTATTGCAATAAAATTATCCTGCAGAGGCAACAATATTAAGAAATGATAAGGCAAAATCAATGGGTCTTTACATGAAAGTGTAAAGACGTCCTGCGATTTTGTCGCAATGACAAGAGGTGGCGCAATAAGACCTTTAATTAGGAAGGCAAAATAAGACCACACAAAATAAAAAGAAAAAATGAGATCTTGAAAACAACCAAGAAATATTCTCTCGCGAGGATTCAGCAACAACAGTTGCGAGACTGAGGCATGTTACCATCTAAAGGTTATTTGCTTAATCATTCATTTGAAAACAAATAAAAGAGGCAAGTATGGGAATGCATAGATTGAGAACATGTTATTTATTTTCATATGATAGATTTACGCACTCATAATATTGATTAACCATATTGCAAAAAAAGAATTGTTTTTTTTTTTAACATGTGCAAAAAGGGACAACAAAAGTAGAATTTGTATTTGAAGATCCAAGAAATTTACAATAAGAGATTATAAAAATGGAAGATTAAAAGGATAAATATACAGATATTACAAAAAGAGAAAGAAGAAAATGGAGCTATTTCTTATTTGATTCTTCTTCTTCATCAGATCCTTCTACTTCATTATCTTCATCAGATTCTTCTTCGCTAGCATCGCTATCAGAGATATCCAAAGAAGGCATGTTCTCAGGGATTTCATCAAGAAGACAAGGGTATAAAGAATGAGGAATACATTTGTCATCACAGACTGTCTTAATAGTTTGATTGCGAAAGAGAACAACATCATTTTTGAAATTCGCCACAGTAATTTGCAGTTGCTTCTTCAACTTGGAATACTTGTAATTGCGAAGAGAGAAGTCCTTTGCAAGTTGTTCTTTTCCGGATTCAAGTTCTTCAATTCTTTTCTGAAATCTCTTCTCAGCCTCTGCGAATGTAGAACAATGAATCAAAGAACTTAGTAATGTGACTTCATATAAAGTAAACAATTAAGTAAAGAAGAATGATCAACAGCCTTCTCTATCAGAAATCATATCCTTAATCAAGGCTGTGTGCTCAACTTGAAAACTAACATTAACACCTAAATTATTTCTGGCGTCATCTAGAACTTTCGCAACCCAAGCGAACTCATCGTCACTGTTTATGAGAAGAAGGGAACGAAGTTGATTCTCTCTTTCGATAAGAATAATATTTTGGCGAATGGATTCATCCCGCTCAATTTGAACTTCAAGAAGAGTTTTTTGAAATTTTGCTAATGCTTGGGCACCTTGATTAGCAATGCGGTCTTTGTCATCTATAAGATCACTAACCTTCTTCCTTAAAGTATTAATTTTCTCTTGGGAACTAAGATGTAGGTGTTTAAGTTGGTTGGCTAAACTCAAACTAGATCTATGATCAGCTTCTAAAAGGCGGAATCTGGATTGAAGTTCATTTAGAGAAAGAAATTTGATTTTGTTATTTGAAAAGCTATTTAAAGAATCATTTAGATGGGCGAGCAAAGCATCGTTATCCATAGGCTCAGGAAATGAGTGAAGAAGAATGGCTTCATCAGAAAGGTTATAAACGTCTGCGAAAATGATAAGCCAGATAAAGAAAAACAAATGACAGAGCAAAAGCAAGGAAAAGAGAAGAATTTTATACCATAAAGTTGTTGATTAGCATTTTGAAGGCTAGATATCTTGTCCTTCTGAGAAGAGGACTCAACTTCCAATTGTTTGGTCTTTTCACGAAGAGTAGCAGCTTTCATTTTCAAGTTCTTTATCTCTCTTGCGAAGAGAAATGACTTGACTTCCAATTCTTCATTCTTCTTGTTAAGTTGACGGTTTTTCTTTTCAAGATCACGCGCCTTTCTCGAGATCTGAGGCAACAACAAAGGAAGCTCTCCCAGACTATAAAGGAAAATAAATAAATCGTCAAGATGAGGTTTATAATTGAAATCATGCAGAAATAAGGAAATATAGACATACCAAGGCACCAAGTGCGTTTAGGAAACTGGGAGTCACTGCTCTGGAAAGTCCGCGAAAAGAATCATCATCCTATAGTAAGGGAGCATCACAGATATGTGCGAGAGCTTCACATGTGGCAGAAAAATGATCATCTCCAATTCCTTGCATAGAGTCAGAGAAGACACTAGATAGTTGCGCCATAGAAGATTCAATTGGATGATTCTCCTTCGCAAGAGAGGTGTCAACATCATCATTATCTTCATCAGAGCTCTCGCTGGATTGAGGACTGGAACGAGAAGAAGAATGGATTTTTCGTTTTTTAGAAGGTGGAGCAGCAGATTTCTTCTGGCGAAGAAAAATTTTACTCTTGCCTTTAGCTTTCGCAGCTTCAGAAATATCCTCTTCTTCAACAACTTCAACGCCAACCTTTGCACACGAATGAAGATAAGAAACAGAGGCGACAATATTGTTAAAAATAATAAAGAAAAGTATTTCTTACTTCATCCGTGATGGAAAGGAGAATTGCCAGAGTACTCGCCTTAGGATTTCTCTCGTAACTTTTTCTCAATTTAACAATCTGAAAATTTCGCAAGATTAGTAGATGTAAAAAGAAGTAATAATTACAAACTAAGCGAAATTCAGGAAGCATACCTTTTTAGCTTTCTCGGGCCAATTAAATACCCAAGGTTGATAGTTGGCGAGATTCGCAGGGAGTACATTCGAACCTGAAATATAAGGTCCATTAAAAAATAGTGGAAGGACACACCATTTGTCGTCTTTGGAATGGCGATGAACATTGTTCTTGCCGGAGTGCCAATCGATATCCTGCATAAGTATTTTGTCGCTGGGGATATTTTATCTTCTTTTCAAACGTGCACCCCAAATGCAGTTCTATCGTTCTTCATGTTTATTACTTCATAATTCTCAAAGAAATTCTCATCGAATACTTCTCGCGAATATCTCTAAGTCTACAAATTTAGGATCTCGATCGCATTAGAATAGAGAGACCCTTACCAGCTCCACGGTTGGCGAACTCAAGCATTAAGCGGATACAATCTCCACTTAATTGGTAAAGCACTTGCGAGAATTTCTCATGAGAAAGAATTTCATAAAATAAAGGAAGTTCGGTGGTTATAGAGAGGAATGGGAAGGCCGGCGAGAATCTGACCCAGCGAGATTATGATCTTTTGATTATCACAACAATGATCAGTAAATAATTTGGCGGAGAGAATAGATGAAGATTCTTGATGGGGAATAGTGGATAATGTGAAACCTTTCTCTTGAAAATCCCTTTGAGCCTCTCCCAAGAGAACTTCATATCTACGACCATGTGGAACCATTTTCAGAGTATGGGAATGATTAAGGAGTTGAAGATCAAAGGAAAATTTACAGTAGCAGAAGCGGAAGTTACGGAGGAGAATTGAAGAAAAATTGCAGATAGAAAGTAAAAAAGAAGAAGAGGAAGATGAGAAAACCATATATAGAGAAGAATTTTCGAGAAGATAAACACATTTAATGCGAGAAGAGACGTGAATGGTTGAGAAGTAACGGTTGAAAGAGACGTGTCAAAAAATGGGTGGAGAAGAGACACGTATTATAGATTTAGTGTAAAAGTATGAAGTAAAATCGTCAAACAGATAAGGATGAACAGTTGCGGCAGTTTGAAAATAATAATTCTCATGAGATTATCTTCTTCGCAGAGAAGACATGAGAAGAGGCAAGATGTAAGATCAGAATATCGCAACACCAACACCTCTGCGAAATTCATAAACGTTACGTAGCGAAGGTGTCGCAGATAAGTAAAATAAGTGACGCAATGGATGACGACAGACAGAACACGAGAAAGGTGTGAAGACCTAACGAGATCTAGGAGTGTCGCGAGATTATGCATTTGTACACTTGCGACACTTCGCAAATCGTTCCCAAAAATAAAGGACAGCTTAGCTGTCATCTATTATGTAATACCCTATATAAAGAGCCGAACAGGCCTATTGGAGAGAGATATTTTTTCGAGTGTTGAGCAAGTCATTAAGAGAGAGAAAGTTTATAGTGATTGTGATTTCTTTAGCTCTTTTCCATTTAACCTTGTAAACATTTAAGAAGTTAATCAATAAAAATTAAAATTGTACATCTTAAAATGGCTTGATTGTGTGGATTCTTATGAGGGGTGTAGTGTAGGATTTCCTGCAACTACAGGTTTTAGGTCCAACTTAGGAGGCTCTTCTAACGAAGGAACTAGGGTAGACTTAGAAATTGGTAGTGGCTCGAACTTAGGTTTCCATCCATTACTAGTGTCTAACAAAGGGGTTGAATCTAACAAAGCATTCACCTCGTTAATCACATTATCATCATCGAAATCAATCCCAAAGTGAGCTAGGCATTTCTCTAATGGATCTTCTAACAAAGTGTTTGGTAATGACTCCTCGACTAATGTCCCTATCATGTTCACCTCTTCTATGTTCGATTCATCTAGTTCAGAGGGTAGCTTACTAACATTAAAAATGTTCAGATCAATAGTCATATTACCAATAGACAAGTTCATAATACCATTTCGACAGTTAATGATCGCATTGGATGTAGCTAAAAACGGGCGACCTAAAATTACCGGTATATGGTTCTCTGGGTCAGGGAAAGGTTGGGTATCTAGGATAACAAAATCCACCGGATAAATGAACTTGTCGACATCTATGAGAACATCCTCGATCACACCCGAGGAATTTTAACGGACCTATCAGCTAACTGGAGTGTCATCTGGGTATTTTTCATCTCACCAAGTCCTAGCTTAAGGTACACATGGTATGGGAGTAAGTTCACACTGGCTCCTAAATCAAGCAAAGCTTTCTCAACACGGTATTTACCTATTGTGCAAGAAATAGTAGGGGACCCTAGGTCTTTATACTTAGGAGTAGTGGTATTCTGAATAATAGAGCTCATACGACTAGCTGGAAAGGGTTTCTTCTGGACACTAAGCTTCCGCTTTTGCGTACACATATCCTTAAGAAACTTGGCATAAGCGGGAATCTGCTTAATTGCATCTAATAATGGAAGGTTGATAGTTACCTCGCTTAAAACCTCCAATATATCATTAAAGTTGGACTCCTCTTAGTTGGAACTAGCAGCTAGGGGAACGGGGCTCTGGGAACAAAGTCTGGTTCAATATGACCCTCATTGGTCTCATTAGAGACTCTATCAGTCTCCTCATTTTCTGGCTCAGAAGGGTGAACTACAACATGTTCACTTTCAGGCATGGCGACATTATTGTCAACTTTCTTTCCACTCCTAAGGGTTGTAATAGAATTCACATGATTGTACGATTTCTCTCCTTTAGGGTTAGGATCAGTATGACTAGGGAACCTTCCATCTTCTCTCTCACTAAGGAACTTAGCTATTTGGCCGACTTGAAGTTCTAATTTAGAAAGAGACTGGGAATATTATTCTTAAAATTCTGCTTGGTTTCCTCTTGAAAATTACCATGGCTCTTTACTAACATATCCTGGCTCTATGTTAACATATCCTGGCTCTTTTTTAGTATACTAAGAGATTCCTCTAAGCTAGTCATTCTATTCTCATAAGGGTTCTGGAACTGGGTTTGACCTGAAGAATTCTTATTATAACCAAAACCTGGGGAGGCTGAGAATTACTAGACTGACCTTGATTCGGCCCTTAGACCAAGAGAAATTAGGATGGTTTCTCCAACCAGGGTTGTAGGTCTCTGAGTATGGGTCAAACTTCTGACGGTTATCAAACCTAGCATTGTTATAGACAACATGAGCTTGCTCTTCACTAACCTGACCTTCCCAAAATGAGTTATCGGGCTCTATTCCACAACTAGAAACTTGAGAGGTTCTATTAGGTTAAACAAGGGGCCTATTTTTAGGCTGATTCAATTCCAAAGCTTCTAACCTTCTAGATAAAGCAGCAAACTTAGCATCTGTCCCGAAGCTTGTATCTACCACATTGGTGCTACTTCTATTGACCAAGAGTCTTTTAGTGGGTTCAACACAAGACTCCCACTGTTGGGATTTCTCAAAGAACAACTCCTAAGAAGGTAAAGGAATCCTCAAAGACTTTTATTAGTAAACTCACCAAAGCACACATAGACTCGACCATGGCTTTGGTCGAATAGTCTAAACCATCATAAATAATCCCTACAAGTTTCATCTTATCAAATCCATGGTGAGGACGCTGAGATAGGAGATCATTGAATCTCTATAAAAACCTATAAAGAGACTCTCCCTCTTGTTGCACACTAGCACTAATTTTATGCCTAACAAATTGCAGTTTTATGCTTAGGGTAGAATTTCATATAGAAAGCAGCAATAAGTTCCTGCCATGTTTCAATGGATTCAGATGGTAGGTTGTTTAGCCATGTCTTGGCTTTATCTTTTAAGGAAAAGGGAACATCTTAAGTTTCAAAACTTCATCAGTTAGGTCTTTTATTCTAACTGTCCCACAAATTTCCTCAAAGTCCCTAATATGAAAATAAGGGTTCTCATCATCTGTTCCTAGGAATATAGGGATCATCCAAGAATACTAGCTTTTATCTCGAAGTTAGCCGTATTGGGCAATTTAATGCACGAAGCTCGGTTGGTCCCAGATTGGGAACATGTAATCTTTCAAAGTTGCCATCACGGCACAATCAAGTACTAGGGGTACTTTCCTCACGAAGAGACAGATTCTCAAAACTGAAGTTTCCAAAAAACGGGGCTCTCAAAAGAAGAGTCTCCGAGTTCCCCGCCTTCACAAGAAGAACTACTAGGTTTATCACTAATCAAACGACCTAGAGTGTTTCTTTTACAAGCCTGTTCTCTAATGACCTCGGGCATACACTAGAAAAACAAAAGAAAAAGAAAAATCCTAAAAGGAAGGGAAGTTCTATGCAAATAAAAACAAGGCTGACTCCACCACAACAAACCTAATGATATATAGCAAACAAAAAGCATGATGGCTCCACTTAGATTGTTTCTAGAACAGCTTCTAATCGTTCGAAAGGGAATTCGTTATAATTTAAGCAAACCCCTCTGGATCAATCCGAGTCAAAGTAAGTTGAATCAAGGAGAGGGAAGCTTCATGGAGCTTTGATACCCAAGGCCTCACCGCTATTACATGGCGGCGCAGTCACGCATTCAACTTCACAGAAACCATTATGAACTTCGAAGTATGCGAAAAGAGTAACCAATATTTTTCGAATGACTTTCCTATTAAGCTCGTTACCCTATCGGTCTCGTTCTATTCCAAATTTTAAAGCTTAGGTTCGCGTTAAGTATCGTTTTCCTAAGGCGGGCAAGAAGAGAACGGTGATGAAATCCGAACCCTTATCTTGTATGGCCAGTCCTTTCCCTTTACTAGGAAACTAAAACAACCGTTTTCAAGTCCTCAAAGATATATGCAAACGAAGGAATACAAGAATCGCCGATGGGGATTCGCGAGTGTTTCGACAAACTTACCTCCGTACCGGACGGGGATGAATCGTTGTAGTCGACTCGGGCCACGACTCCTATGTCATGTACGAACCCGAGGGGCCGAGTCGACTACAGTTTAATATTTAATACTACCCTTCCGTAGGGTTTAAAAATAAAAGAATGTCCAAATGTCCAAGTCCAAAGTCCAAAAAGTAAAAGTGCAAAAGAAAAAAAAAATATCCAAAAAAAAAATAAAGAAAAATGCCTCTCTTTTTTTTTTCTCTCTTTTTTAAAATAATAAAAAAAATCTTCTTCTTTCGCTCCTTTCGATTTGTCTTTAACTCCAAATCTTTAAGTATTCACCAAAAGCTTTTGCAAATTTTTCTTTCGCTCCAAATTCCAAAATCTGTAGTAAAAAGACAAAAAACCAAAAACGTAAAGTAGAACAAATAAATAAAAACCTAAAAAAAAAATCTAAAAACTCTAGCCTAAAGACAAGTCCGCGTCGGCGGCGCCAAAAATTGATGGGATTTTCAATTAAGTTGTAGTAAAAGGTTCGTTGAGACTTGTGAAAGCAAAAGATTTTAGACTTATAAAACTTAAAAACAAACAAAACTTAATATAAAAAGTGATTTCAAGATTTAAAAATAGACCAAGGCTCCGGATTCCACTATTCCTCCTAATTGATTGTTTATAATGATATTTCAAGAATTATTGTTAAGCTCTTTTTCTCATTAATTCACTATTAATCTATATGGTGTCCAAACATTAAATTGTAATCCCTAAGCATGAATTATCAAAGAATTGATTCTAAGCATAACACATCGAATTGATTCACAACTAATTAAGAAAACCAATTTTATCTTTATGTTGATCCTAGTGAATTAAATAAAATAAATAATTAAAGAAACTATAAAAGAAATTACCAATCAAGCATGAGTGAATAGTTTCCTCCGTTGCCTCGATCCACTGGTATTTTAGCCGCTCATCATGTTGAAAATCCTCTCAAAGAATTTATTTATGCTCAAAAATGGTTTACAAATGATGAATAAGGGAGAAATAATGAAAAATCGGGTTTGTAACAATTATTTTTGTTACAAACCGAACTGTTACAGAGAACGATAAATAGTAACTGTCGTTGTCACTGTAGCGAATACGACTGCGTTGTGTGCGTCTTATGTTCTTCAGCAATGAATGACTGCCTCTGGTAGTCTTTTGTTCTTCGTGTTCTTCACAGCAGCAGAAATGGTGGTTTCCTGCCACTTGATTTTCTCGACTTTCTGATGCTCTGCAACTCTCCCAATCTCTCCCTCCCCCCTCTCTGACATCCAAGAGATTCTTTTATACTCGACAGGGGCAAGAAATCACGACAATAACTCCTCAAAATTCTGCCATTGCTCGAAAGTAAATAATATCTTCTCTAGATTATTTTCTTCCACTTTTAGCTCTTCCACGCGTATACAGTTACTGAATCTTCCTTATTTAACTCCTACACGCTTCTGGAGAGACATAGCTCAATCCAAACACGATCAGCACACGTTTAACCACGCTGTAATCCCGTTAATATTTCTTCCGGCGTATGTGTTCTCTGATTTCTTCTCTAGGATTATCCATCCAAAACTAGTCGAACAAAAGGCCTATACCAGCCCTGTTAGGCTCTAACAAGTCATCCCAATGAATATCAGCCATTGAATCTCCTTTTAACACGTCCAAAAATCCAACCCAGAATCTGCCATTGATGAACACAGTTTTCCCGCCAATTTTTGAAATTTGAATGAAGAAGGTGGTGTCCCCCTAACCAATCCGGGGGTGCGAATAGCAGCTGGCTCCATGGAGGTGCCCTTATCCAAAATGAGCGTGCCTTTATCACTTTTCTCCCGGGGGTCCAAATAACACTTTTTGAGCAACTTTTTCCACACAAGTGTATTTCTCCAAAAACACCTACACACACATAAAAACACCAAAATTAGTACAAAAATCGAGACTAACAATAGAGACAATGTGGACAATTCAGACACAAAAATGTGTCTATCACTAGGCTTATTGATATTGTTATTCATTGCATATCTTTTGAACTACCAATATGTGTGATTAGTATAACCTCTCATGACTTGTTTATGTTCTTGTAAAACTATTCACAAGGCCTGACTTTTGTATTGGTATGACTTTTATTAGTGAAACCGATCTTAAGTAATCACCTGAGATGGTATGATCGATTTAGTTTTATTGGTATGACCAACTCTAGGCAAAGGGGAACCGATCCTATGAAGAGGTGCAACCGATCACAAGGGGGAATCGATCCTTGTAATGCAACACGTTTTTAGTAGATGGGGGAACCGGTCCTATGAACACGTGCAACAAGTTTTTAGTGAAAGGGGAACCGATCCTATGGACATGTGCAGCAAATACAAGTAGTTTCCATAAGTATTTGGGAAACCGATCCTAGTACCTAGTTAACCGAATTTTTGGAAAGCTAGTGTGACTATGCACAATACTCATATGGAGGTAGAACCGAAACTTGTTTTGGTAGAACCGTGAAACCCATGATTTGTGATTGAGTGTTCTTAATCAATCACATAGTTCTTGAAAGTCTGATGAACCAATTCTAAACTCGTTTGGAAGTGTGGCAAATGGGTTTCAAGATTGTTAGTATGAAAGAGGACTTACAAAGTAAAGATGTCGACATACTTTGAACATGTGCATTAACGCTTATCATTTATTGTTCAAAGATATTCCTTAATAGCTAAAGGAAAATCCCGGATCGAAAATAAGTTGAGAATCTTTTAATTAAGTTTTTTAATTTTATTTTTGGAAAATAATAATTGGTAATGTGCTTTACTAATTGGAGATTTTCTAAGAGATTTTCGGTCAATGTTTGGACAAATCATTTCCAGGAATTATGAAAACCGAATTTGGAATATATTGCATATCTTGAGAATATTTTCGGTTTTGGAAATTCCTTGGTGTCAAAACTTCCTTGGTCTATAAATACCAAAGTTTGCATTTCTAGCAAACTAATCCTCAAAGCCAGCAAAACTACCTAGTTGTGTTGTTAGTTATGGAGCCGCCTATTCGGAGAGGAAAGTAAACTAATTAGGCGAAATCTCTTACGGCCGCTCAGTTTAATTACTTCTTTGGGATTGCGAAGATCTATTAGTACTGTTGGTGGGAAACTAGATAATTGTGGTTTATTATTAGTTTTCGATTGATTTGATTGACTAACAGATGTTGAACTTTGATTGCACCTAGTTTGTTTATGCTTGAGAATCTTCTTTTCTGATATAAGATTCACTCAAACTAGATCGAAGTTTCGATGGGGATCTTTAGACTGTTTGTAGATCTAAAGACGCCCTGTGATAATTCATTCTTAACAGACTCCGTTCTCTGCAAGTTGATTGTGTGCAGGTGTTTATTGAAGATCTAAGAAGACTTTGAAGATTTCTGATTGGGTTCATAATCTTTGGTGTGCACAATACTTGTTTCAGTTAAAGAGGATCCAACTATAATTTATCCTTGTGGTAGATTGGATTGATTAGTTGAGTAGATCGACATCAATACGTTTCTTTTTGATTCAAAGTATTGATTGAAAAATCTAGACGATTACTTCGGTAATTGTTAGTAGATAGATCCAAGGACCTGACAAAGGAGTTTATTAAGATAAACGGAAGAGCCTTTTGTCGAACTCACATCACTTGGTTGAAAAGAGTTGCTACAAAAATCTTGTTGTGTCTTTTACTTTTATATTTCCGCAATTATAATTGTTTTTATTATAATTAGAAGTAACATAGACAAACGTTAATTCCTATTTACTTGATAGTAATCCTATTGTGTTTGGTTAAGTCCGAACCTCTTATCAAGTAAACATACTTCGTTGTTGTATTGTCTCGATCTCGTATCCATAGACGATCACACGAAGTGTGAACCGATTAGTTGTATTGTCTCGACTCAGTCCATAGACAATCACTTTCGGAGAAAGGACTTATAGGTGGAAAATTTTTAGATTGAGGTATATTTGGGTACCCTCGTCTTTTCAAGTATGTTTATGAGTACCATCACCATCATCTGACATGCCATCCATAAGAAATAAGCTATCTTCTAGCAACTAATACCCTCTTGCAATGCATCCCTCAATGTACCTTTTATTGCGCACCAACCCTTTAAAATCTTTCATTAACCTACAAAGAAAAGTAATGTGTAGAAACTGTCAAGGCCTTATCAAGCATGATTCTTATACTAAGTTGTCAACTTCATAAAATTTGCGAAGAAAAAAACGTCAAATATAAACTTAGTTGATCAAAGTATCTCAACCCATTAAACAAAAAAATCAATTATAATTCACACTCAGCACCTGAGATTCATATAACATTCGCAAATTCAATTTAATCTATAAAGCAAGGGTTTGTATCCTCCATATCAGCACTAGCACAACACACTCCGTTTTATGGTTACCATTGGATTTTTATATTATTGTGTTAGTTAGTCCCAACATGCATTTAAGTCAACTGAGTTCCACTAAATAATTACCACACTAGCAATTTCTAGTAAGGACATTACAGATTCACAAAGAGTATATAAACGAAATAAAGTAAGATTCACAAGTCAGTACTACAAGAAAATAATAAGTCATCCTCTAGCATAAAATAAATTAATCATGTCAGCACAATGAACAAAATTCCTAAACAGCGGAAAAAGTCAAGTGGGGAATTTACCTATCAAAGGGGTACATCCACCTAAATCTGATCGGACTGCAGATTAAAACTTCATCCGCCAGATGAATCATCGGGTGGATACTAATGAAAAAGAAGGATGTAGGAAAGTATTTTTCTAGAACACACATCGCCTCCACCGCACTAGATTTCGCTTGTAAAAGATGCTCTGTTAATAACCTTCGCAAATAAGATATTGAAAAATAAACTAATCCGGAAAAGAGCAACTCGCAGATCTTTAGGAAATGAAGTTGCAGTATGAACAAGCAGTGGAAACAGAGACTGCATCATAACATGGTAATCATGAGACTTTAAATTATTCAGCTCAAGTGGACTTATACCAACGATGTTGCGAAGATTAGAACAAAAATTTGAAGGCACCCTTAAATTCTTCACAACTGTACATAAAGCAACTTTTTCATCCTTTGTTAAGGCAAAAGACCCATATTCCATTGTTGTTTTACGTGCATTATGACCATCTTTTGACTTGCTATTTCCCAATACAGTATTAACAATGTGCTCAGTTATATTCTTCTCGGTATGCACCACATCTGTACAAAGACGGACTGTGTTCGCTCCCCAATACGGCAAATCATAAAGAATAAACCTTTGAGAAAATAAAGAGTAATCGGAAATTTCTTCATCAGCATACCCTTCAGTTCCTCTTTTACGTTTCTTTGATGGTGGTTTTCCCTTACCCTGTTTGCTTTTCAAATTAGCTACCACCTCTTGAACTTGCAATCCTATAAGTGGCCATGGAGCTTTACCATGCTCAACTCCTCCACTGAAGTTTGTTCTATCATCTCTAAACTTGTCTTTCGTTGGCAGTCATCTTCGATGTCCCATATAACACAACTTCTTACTTTACGGCAGCCACTCAGCAACCGTTTCTTCTCCACAATTTGGATAAGCAAAATACCCATGAGTTACACATCCGTAAAGAGTCTCTAATGCTGGAAACTCATGAATTGCCCATAACAACCTAGCTCTCATCAGAAATTCAGAACTGGTGAAGCTGTCGAAAGTCATAACACCATCATTCCATAACTCTTTCAACTCTTCAGTCAATGGTTGTAAGTAAACATCGATATCTTTACCTGGTGCTCTCGGGCATGATATCAACAAACATAACATAGAAAACTCCCTCTTCATACACATCGAAGGAGGAAGATTATACGGACAGAGATAATTACCGGCTAAAAACTGTAATTGACACCAAAGCATCCATTGGGGTTGAAACCGTCAGTTGCTATACCAAGATTAACATTTCGTGCCTCCTTAGCAAACTCTGGACAGAAACTATCCGCACAACGCCAAGCTGAAGAATCAACGGGAAGAAGCATTACATTGATATATTTATGTACTCTAAAATTCCAAAGCATCGTCTCTGCTATCCATGGTATACCATAAAAACTTTTCAGCCTTGCAATTATTGGAAAGTGTCTCAACGTCTTCTGCGCAACTTGGGTAAGTTTTCTCTTATCATTGAAAACTCTTACATACCGATGTTCTTGAAATACATGGCACTTCAGCAATGAACTCTTATCCTTCCAATACAGTATACAATCATTCACGCAAGCATCGTAGGTTACATAATCCATCCCCAACTCTTGAATCATCTTCTTGACATCTGGAATCTTACATGGCAGGAGTTTTTCTTTGGGAAGCAACTCTTTCATCAATACTAACATTGCAGTCATACCATTATCTAAAATCGCATACTGAGTCTTTATGTTGTTCACCATTATCGCTGCATACAACGCTGACTTTCCTTTAGGACACGTAGGATACAATGGTACTCCTTGCTCTCTCAGCCGCTGATAACTTTTTCTTACAACACCTCCTGGTCCAAACATTCTCATCCACATCGACACTTGCTGTAACATTCTCATCCACATCCACACCCACACCTGCTGTAACATTCTCATCCACATGAACTCCTGTTGTAACATTCTCATCCACATCCATAGCTGTTGTAACATTCTCATCCATATCCACACATGCGGTAACATTCTCATCCATATCCACACCTGCTGCAGTGTTATATCCCTATGTCTTGACCGTGCTTCTATTGAACTTTCACCATGATGACGCCATATTGTATACGACAAACAAATACCATATTTGAGCAAATGTAATGATATCTCACTAAGTGAAACTGAACCTTTACCATTCATACAATTTCGAAAAGGATGTGAAAATAAAATCCTCCCACCATCATTATTCTTGGAAAACTGTATAAATGACCTCACATCTTGTACGTATTCACCAGACTTACGGTCACACTTCATCCATTTCTTGTTCTCATCAGATAATATATTACCCTTCAAAATAGACTTTACATAATCAAACCAATTACTTAGTCCTAGTGGTAGGGTTTGCCGAAGCCCTCATGTTAACGACAGAAACATCCTCTCAACGAGGAGAGGATGAGTTACAAGTAGCTTTTGCTAAACACCACTAGGACTATTATCATCATGCTCACGGAAAATCAATCAACATCAAACAACTTCACATGCTAGTTCATAGAAAACTGACCATGCATATAAAGATTTCAAACATATGGTATGCAAGTTTTGTAACATTGTCTCAATTCAAAATGATGTTATAAAGATTTCATACATATGGTATGCCAGTTTTGAATGATGTTATATTTGCAGATAAAGCGAATACAAAATCGTCGAATAAGTAAAAATTGTTGCTTCTTACACATACATTATAAACCAAGTATATGTTCAGTTTTTACAGATGGAAATTTCAGTACTTTTCATTGGAAAAATTAGGTCATATCGAGAACCATTCAACTACTGTATCACCAATGTAACTTCAACAAATCAAAAAACTAAACATGCTAGTTCATAGAAACAACCAAAATAACTTCACATGCTAGTTTACATAAAACACCCTAATCTTAACATGATAAAGAAGAATCAATTCATACTAACTGAAACCCTAAAACTGAAATTAAACAAATCAATTCATACTAATTATAACCCTAAAATTAAAAGTAAAAAAAATCAATTCATACTAATTAAAATTAAACAAATCAATTCATATACCTTTAACTTCAGCTCTTTGGAGTTTTTCAAAGTTCTTCAGTCTTTCAAACCCTAACATGAGATCAGAAAATCAGATTATATCAGTTAGTATATATCCTTCAAATCCTAAAACTTGATTTAACAAATGATAAAACAAATACCTTCAAAGTTCTTCAGCTCTTCCACAGATAAAACCCTAAAATGAAATCAGAAAAAGAAATCGAATTAGATTTATCAGATAAAAAAAAACCCTAAAACGAAATCAGAAAAAGAATAGATTTATCAGATGGAAAAGACCCTAAAATTAAAAACCCCAATGGAAAAAAAAAAGACGATTGAATGAAAAAAATACGATTAAAATAACAGATCGAGAAAGTTGTAATACTCTAATCTCTAATCTCTTTGATAAACTTCTGATATCTTCTGTGCAGATCGGTCCTGATATCTTCTGCGGAGGCAATGACATGAGAAGAGAAGAAAGAAAGAAAAACCGAAAATAACAAATGGGTTATCTCTACTCGATGAAACCCTTATCTCTTCACCAGCTTATCTCTTCAGGGGAGGAATAATCCTCTAGCATTAGTGAACTTGGGTGGAAAAAAGGGGCACATGGCTGAATGGCACACGCGCAATAATATATGTCACCGGCTCTAGTGTCACCAAGCGTGTGATTAGCACACATAAAAAATTAGCCTGTTACGAATCAGGAAAAATTTCGTAACGGCTCTGCCCTGTTACGTCTAAGTTGTAACGGCCTTTTGTAACAGGAAATTTTATAACGGCTGCTGGGACGTTACGAATTATAGTGGCGATTCGGGAAAAATGGTGTAGTGAAATATTCTCTGGAGCTCTTGAAGAAACATGATATGATGGGTTGTAAACCTTGAAAAACTCCTCTTACTCATGGCCAAAAATCATCTTCTTTTTATGGAGATATTTTATTAGATGCTACAAGTTATATGAGTTTATATGGTGGACTCCACTATTTGACCCTCACCAAATCTGAAATCAATTATACAGTTAACTATGTCAGTTTAAGCATTGCCCAACTAGTATGCACCTTCAGTTAGCAAAGAGGATTTTAAGATACCCGAAAGGTTAAATTACTTGGTGAGGGTACCACTCTAAGTTCTGGTAATTTTACTGATGAAAAGATGAGGGTACCCAAATACACCACAATCTTTTATTTTTCAACCTATAAGTCCTTTACCAAGTGTGATCGTCTATGGACAGAGTCGAGACAATACAAAAACTTCGGTACACACTTTGTGTGATCGTCTATGGATACGAGATTGATACAATACAACAACAAGATCACTTGTATGATTGAATATGGATTCAAGATCGAGACGATACGAAAACAAAGTGATCACTTGATAATAGGTTCGGTAATAAACCAAAACTATATGATTAATATCAAGTGTTACGAAATTAACGTACAAGTGCAATTTACTTTAGTTATAATAAAATAATTATAAAGCGGAATAATAAAGTAAATGGAACATCAAGATTTTGTTAACGAGGAAACCGCAAATGCAGAAAAACCTCGGGACCTTGTCTAGTTTTGAATACTCTCAGAATTAATCCCCTATACAAAATCTAATACCAACTTCGCATAGTTGAGACAAAGTAAACTACCCCTAGCTACTTAGTTTCCTCAGTATCCCTGCGCCTTCGACTTCTAGAGTCACGCACGTGAAGCACCAATCCTTTAGATCATTTTCCAAACAGTAAAGGATAAATATGTTTGGTAACGACTCTATTCAATCTTGGTAATAAGATATTATGAGTGTTCAACAAAGGCTCTTATGTTTAATCTAACAAACTCCTTTGTCTGGTTAGATCAATCTATCTTTTGATTACCGAAATAATAAAACTCTAGATTCGCAACCAATGAATATAGATCTCAAGGAGAAACTATAAGGTGATTCCGATCTCACGCAACTAATCAATCAAGTCTATCAAAGATAAACACGATTCTAGTTGGATCCCAGCCGATCAAGGTTTGTGCACACAATTCACAAGATATGAAAACTAATAAGAAAAACTTCTTCGTCTTCAAATCTTCATTTGTGTTCAATAATAACCTGCACAACATCACTTAAAACCTCTTGTGATCAATCACGCACAAAACAGAGTCTGTTAACAATGGATTATCACAAGATGTTTTTAGATCCAAAAATGGTTCTAAATATCCCGTCAATACTTTGATCTAGTTTGAGTGAGCCTTATATCAGAAGAGAAGGTTCTGAAGAATAAACAAACTAGGTGCAGTTAAAGTTTCAACAACCGTTAGTCAATCAAATCAATAATCCAAAACTACAATAACAATGCAATTATCTAGTTTCCCACCAATGGTGTTCGTAGAGCTTGTTGATCCCACAGAAGTCTTTAAACGAGTGGTCGTAAGAGATTTCACCTTATTAGGATACTTTCCTCTCCAGATAGACGGCTCCACCAGAAACAACAAGAATGAATTTTGCCTTTTAGGATAGTTTGCAAGAAATGCAAACTCAAGTATTTATACACCAAGGTTGTTTGGACAACAAGGAAATTCCAAAACCGAAAATATTCTAAAGATATTCTCATTAAAGTACCTAATTTCGATTTTCCTATTTCCACTTAAATGACAAACCATATTTTCCGAAAACTCTCATAGAAAACTTATATTATTAGTCTATCACATTAACTAATAATATTTTTCGGAGGATATGCTTTAATTACCGGTAATAAAAACATATATGATGAAAACCATAATTAAATTCTTTTCACTTTTTCGGACATGTGATCACCTTGAGTATCAAGGAATATCTTTGAACAATTAATAATAAGATTTATGTAGATGTTCAAATAATGTCGACGTCTAGAAGCTTCTTATCTTAGCAAACCCAAAACCCTAATTCACACACATCATGAAGAAATATATGAATCATGGAAACTTGGTTTTTCTCATGGAACCGATTATACCATCACTCCAAAATATGTTGTGACCGGTTATAACTTGATTCCAAATATATGCTGTAATCGGTTACACCTTTCTCCACAGTAGATTGTGACCGGTTACACCTTGCTTCCCGAAGCAGCTTGTGATCGATTACACCTTGCTTCCCAAAGGTAGCTTGTGACCGATTACAACTAACTTCCCAATTCATCTTGTGCCCGGTTATATATACCTTGGATCCCAAAGTAACTTGTGACCGGTTACAACTTGCATTCCAATATAGCTTGTGATCGGTTACACCTTGATTTCCAATGTAACTTGTGACCGATTACAACTAGCTATATTATATAGGCTATGACCGGTTATACCATAAATCTCAACAAGTTAAGATAGGTTCTACCTTGTTATCTTATATTGGTCATTCAAAAGATATTCAACAAAGAACCTGACCAATCATGATTTCCTTTAGATTATGAAACAAGTTCAAATGTTATAAGGGTGAAAAACAGAACTAGGCCTGTTTTTTTGAGGGTTACAATTCTAGGACCCTTTTTTTTCGCATTGCAAAACTAGGCCGGTTCTTACCATTTTTTTGAAAAAACGGCTAACGGTAGTTAACTTCCAGTTGTCACCGTTTGAGTGATGGAAAAAATCATTTAATCCCTTTGAATGTATAAACTTGATTTGAATCACTGATTTAACCTTTGAATCACTGATGTAACTCGGCTAGGTCAGTATCACACTAACCCATCTTGACCAGCTATACAGACCCAAACTTTGCCGGTGCGAACTTTTGGCAGCAACAAGGAGAACATGTTTTTTCAGAAAATTTGTAAAACATTTGAATTCCCATTGATTTCTTGGCAAAGTAAACTGTCAATATTCAAGCTCAAAACTCGCAGAAAACCCAGATGCAAATGAAAACATCAGTCTTGTTCGGAGGAAGAAATAGCGCCAACAGACATGCCTTATGTAATCAACTATACCAACAGTTTAACACAAAAATAATCAATACAATCACAAACTCCACCCCATTCAAAATCAGGCTACATTATTTTGGTTAATAATGATTATCCTTTTTATTATCATCAAGTCTGGTTAATAATAATTATCCTTTTTACATGAATTTTACTGTGTTGTCAACATTTAGCGACTTCAGTAAATGAGAAAACATTTTCCTATTGATGTATTTGTTTCATATGTACTTTTGTAAAACTGGTCCTGAGATGGGGGTGTAGTACACAGAAATATGTAGCACCTCTGTTGAATAACAACAGATTACTATGTGATGAAATAAGCTGGGAGCTGAACACGCTTCCAACAAGACCATAGATTAGAGAATACCTATCTTGATTGGATAAAACAACCAAATGGTGGATCTTTTCAAATGCATCAGATATGCTGGGAAGCTGACTTATGGAAACAACCCTTGACGCATTATCTGGCTTCTCATATGGATCTTCAATCTAACCAACAATTAGCATCAAAAAGCAATTTACATTTGTTAGGAAGTGCAGAAAAGTATGGTACTTATTATATAATTCTTAAAATCGACATGATTAGAGAGACCGAGAGAAACTTTCAAGTAAAAGATGGTCTTCTGTAATCCCATTGCCATGTATAAGTGAAGATTGTGTGCTCTGATGCTGGAATGTATATATCAGAAAACTGCCCATTCAAAATACGGTCTCACTCCATAACAAGTTAATCAGACAAATTAATAGACATGAGTAGCATAAAGATTGACCTATCCTAGCCTATTGCCTCAAAAATCACCACCAGACTCATATGGGGAGAAATTGACCGAATTGACCGATAAATTGACAAAACTAACGGATTTGGATGGAAACATGGATGGAGGCCTAGTTTTGCAATGCGAAAAAAAAAGTGGCCTAGAGTTGTAACCCAGGGTAAAAACTATGCCTATATGTGTATATAATCCATGTTATAAAACATTGTTTCCTATGGTGAAATCATACCTATATAATGCACACATAATCAAACAACTATATACAAAGATTATGTCGATGTCGTCTTTACGAAGTTCCAAAAGATAAGCATTTATCCTTCTTAATTCAATAAATTCCTTGACACTATTTTTTTTCTTTTTTGCAACTTGGCATAGGCCCGTCCTGCCCCCTGGCAGCGTAACCACCGAGCCTACTCCGCTCAGCAGACCCGTCCCATTCCCCACAACAAAGATATAAGTATTTACATAAGATGAGTATTTCATGAGATCTCCAAAATCGTGAGCGGAGACTCGATTCGCTGACCTCCTACTTGAGAATCAGGCTCCTAACCAACTGGGCTAACCCCTGATGGTTTAATTTTCTTGACACTTTGATCAGAATGTTATGACCAAGTCTAACCACTAGAGTATTATTTACATACATATTCGTATGTTATGTTTTTCAATATGACCCGACTTGAAAGATACGTCAGGAATGGAAACAAGATCAAGTCAATATTACTAGCTAACCTCAAGAGGAAGGATGTTGTTGTCGTTGTAGTCGTTACTTCTTCACTTATTTTAGGTATTTGGAGTAATACTTGTACGTCTCAAAATTCCTAGACTTTCTAGTCTAACCTAAATGAAGTTGACTCTAGTATTTAATCACGCGACTCTAGATGAGTTTTGATACTAAAATATGACAACCAAACTTGACATACCAACGCTTGGTGGGTTCAACCTATCGAGCTATACTCTAACAACTGACCTACATGCTTTCTGTGATAGTGACTGGGTAGGGTGTCCACACACACGAAAATCTACTTCTGGTTACTGTGTGTTTGCTGTGACAACTTAGTCTCTTGGTCCTCTTAAAAACAATAAACCATTTTTTGTTCATCTACTGAAGTAGATTATCGTGGTCTTGCAAACGCAGCTGCTGAAATCTCATGGATCTCCTATACTTTTGAAGAAGTATCAAAGCACTTGTCTTTTCCGCGCAAGTTGTTTAGTGATCATCTTGGAGCAGGGAGTCTCGCTGCTAATCCCATTGTTCATCCACGCACTAAACACATTGAAGTAGATTATCACATGATTTGAGATCTTGTCAGATTTGGTTTTCTGAAGGTTTGATATGTTCATACTTCTTATCAGATAGATGACTTGTTCACTAGTGGTTTATCTAAGTCTCGGTTTGGTGTTTTACGGGACAAACTAATGCCTAATGTGTAGACATCAGTTTGAGGAGGGATGTTAGACCATCTAAGAGCATCTCCAATAACGGGTGTTAAAAATCCTACGTGGAATTTTTTTAAGACCCTTGTTTAGGAGGATATGCATATATATATATATATAGTAAATATAGGACCCCATGACTAATAAACCATCTCCAATAGTATAGAAGTTTGACCCTTATAAAAAGTTATATGATTAAATCTTAACCGTTTAATTGTATTTTAATTAATTATTAAAAATAAAAAATATGACATGGAGGTCATTCTAAAGGTCAAGATAAGACTTTTTTCAAAACCTTCAAAATTAATATTTCATCCCTCCTATTTTGTAGGACCTACTGTTGGAGATAGATTTAGTTAAAATGAAGGTCTAGCTAAAATC